>VXBJ01000359.1:0-56355 GCA_013400055.1 Nycticryphes semicollaris
ATGATATAATTATTAAATATTTTATTCTTAGATGTCAGGACGTGCTGGAAGACGGGGACAAGATATGATTGGAAATGTGTTCTTCTATGATATCCCACTGCCCAAAGTTGAAAGGCTTATCAAATCCAATGTACCTGAACTGAAAGGCCAGTTTCCTCTGACTATTACCTTAATATTGAGACTCATGCTGTTGGCTATGAAGGCTGATGACAAAGAAGATGCCAGAGCAAAGGTGTAATATCTTTTTCTTAACAGCAATTTAAATGATAATGTCTCTTTAACATAAGCAGAAAGTTATGCACTTCAGAAGTAAGGAACCTGCCTCCAAATGAAATTGCAGACTGCTTTTAGTACCTGTGCTGCCTTTTCCACAGTATTGTACTGTCCATTTTCATGCATTTATTTGTAATAAATATTATCATCAGAAAGAATGCTACTGACAGGAAGGTATTTTTACTGACTCTTTGCTCTATGCAATATTTCCATTAATTTAGAGAATCAGAAAGTCTTCCAGTATTTAAAATTTCAGCTTTATTTGAGAAAAAGAAGTGAACATAACGTTTCCATAAGGAAGAGGGGAGCTAGGAAATGCTACCTTGAATAAAACTATGAGCAAATTCTCTTGCTTATCTGTTTAAATGTGCGTACTAACTCTCTGGAATCAATTTAAGTAAACAACCCATGACCATGATTACAACTTAGTCAGAGGTCTCCTCTTGTAATTATTTAGGAACTCTTAGCTCCAGATGATCTGGTTTTTGCATCCACTCCAGCAAATCGATATTTACTTTCAAGGACTCACTGAATGAACTCAGACATGTTGTCTTAAGATAACAAAATAAGTTGGTAAAATTCTGTGTTAAATACTAAGATATTAAAATAGTATTAACGTGTAAGGAATAATTTCAAAACTTCCTGCTTTTACTTTAATAATATCTAAATCCTTGTCTTGTAGATCTCTATATGAATTTCATGTAATTAACATTATGAACCTCAGCATAAATTTAGAAAATGGACATACATCTGGCAGACACGATGGACGTTTTCACAAGCATTTCCAGGAGTTAGGCACCCAATTGAAATAAAAATAGAACACAATTCCCATCCAGTATTTTTACCCAAAAAAATCAATAGATGAAACAAAGCATAAAAGCTGGATATTGAATTTCTCCGCTTGTTACAATATCAACGCTGCCTTGGATTTCTAATTCCATCTTTTTTTTTCTTTCTACTTGTTTGACCAGGCATTGTCAGTGTTGAAGCACTCCCTGATGTCATTCAGAAAAGAAAGATATGCTGAAGTATTAAAAATTTATTTCATATTTTCCTTGCAATTTCTTGTCAAAGAGGTAGGTTTTAACTTGGTCTCTACAGATTCTCATTTGTTTGTGTTAGTGTGCTTTCATTTAAAGAACTACCATACTTTATATTCCATAGCAACAGGGCATTTCTTTCTGTTAGAAAGAAATTTAAGGAAACAGATATAATTAGAGTGCTTTAAGATTGAGGTTAATCCTGAGCTACTTATGTTATGGAATAAATTCAATGAGGAAAATCTTATGGTGTGGTTTATATTGATTACAAATTGATTAGCAAAGTAAGAGTTGTGCATCTATATTGCATATGCATGTGAAATGATAGGGGTTTAAAACATACTAAGGACGACAGGATTTCCAAAATGCTGGGAGAAATTCTATTTCTAACAAAAATTTAGGCAGTAGATCTGACTGAAAGTTAGTGGTGTACATATCCGTAGTAATAGTTTCAATTTGATGCGTAACGTTTTGGAAAATGTTTATGCCTTACTCCTTTTTGGTTTACAGCCCAGAACTACAGACAATAAGAGGCACCAGTAATCTGTGCCCAGATTTCCCAGTCCTGCTCCCAGTGGGAGTCCTAACCAACATTTCTGCCTCCTCAGCTGGGCGTCCCTTGTATGTGAGACCAGGGGTCTGGGATTCCCATTGAAGAGAAGAATCCAGTCAGTGTAAAAGAGAGATTAGTAACATTTCCAAAAAGTTGCAATTAGTGGAAGGACTGGACAAAACCTGGCCCACATACCTAGTAGCCCATCTCCAATAATTTTCCCAGGGAACGAACGGTATTAAAATACAAAAATAAAAAAAAACAAAGGGCAGCCATATAATGATGATTCTCTGGATGCTCCCTACTTTCTTACAGGGCATGATGCAAAGTGATCTCTGAGAGGAGAGGTGGCCTGGCATTTATAGCCTTTCATGGAGTTTTATTCCATGAGTTTGACTTCTTTTTTTGAAACTATATAAGCTTCTAGTACCCAAACACCTTGCAGCAACGCACTTGACAGATCACTGCTTACTGTGCTTTTATCCCATCAAACAGTTGGGTTAACTTGTTTTTTTTTAATGGAAGTTGCATCAAATCTTAGTTTGGTGACTGTTTGCAATTTTCATTTGCAATATCATCAAAATCGGCAGTAAAACTATGAAGTCAAGATCTGTGCTTTGCACAGGAAGATGAAGATCTCATGGAAATACTCCAATAGTTGATGATTTGGTTTTCAGTAAGGACAAATTTTTGCCTTTTAGTGGAAACTGGATGGTCTGAATAGGAAGGTACCTATGCATTAGGTTGAATGACTATTGTTCTAAATGCTACCGGTTTATACTTCTGTCATTGCTAAGTTCATCTTTCACAACTAAGCTTTTTTTGCTTTTGAATTAAATAGGGCTACTTGGATCAAGAAGGTAACCCCATAGGATTTGCTGGACTTGTGACACACTTGTACTATCATGAACCTTCAAATTTTGTTTTAGTGAGCTTTCTCGTGAAAGGTTTATTCCACAAATTGTGCCAGCCAATTAAAGGTAAATAATACTTCATGCATCTTAATTGCAGTCTGTGGCAGGCCTTGTAAGGCTGACGGTTCTGAAATTTTTGGGGTACCTTCTCGCTGCTGCCACCTTCTGCTTGTCTACCCTTCATCATCATGTCCTTGGCCTCTGCCTCCACCTAGTCTCTATATGCTTATATTTTTGTCTGAGTAAGCCAAGGCACACATATGGCAATGCTTGTGTCATGAACCTTAATTTACTGTTTGTGAAACATTCTCATGAGGTAGAGAAGAATGCTTTACATATAAAAATTATTAATTCTGACTCCCAAGTAGGATTTGAATGCCATGTAGCAAATAAGGTGGATGACTGCTCTGAAGATCAACAATTTTTTAAAAAATGAAGTACTACTAATATCTCATTACATGAATAAAAGCCCTTCTGTGCACTGAGATATACTGCAGCACATGAATATTTAAGCATAAGCATATGTATGTATTAGTTGCTTAATTGTCTACCAGAGATTTTTGTAAGTAAGGAGTTAATCTTCATCCAAGAAAGCTGTGCATAACTTCTGTCATGACAATGGCAGCTGGCAAGGAAACTGCTGAATAGGACTCGTTTGTTTTAAGCAAAAAAAAAAAAACCTTTTATTTTTTTCCCACACTTTCATATTTAACCCAAGTATTTTCTTCTTTGACATAGGCAAAACTGTTTTTTCAGAAGCTGTCATGGAAAAGCTAGTCCTCATTCTAGCAAACCTATTTGGGAGAAGACACCTTCCAGCCTGCTCAATGAATTATAAACAAAATTTTTGCCAGTCAAAGGTAGAGAAAGCACTGGTCTTTACTGTAACTTATGTTGTGTATCACTTCAATGAACTTGTTTCCTTTTTCCAGTAAGATGAGTGTCATTATGGATGTAGAGTAGTCTAGGGCGCCAGCAGGTAGGTGCCCACCTGGCTGCTCTCTTACTCCTCTATCTCAACAGGATCGGGGAGAAAATAGGATGGAAATGGTCATGGGTTGACACAAAACCAGGGAATCTGCTCACCAGTTATGATCATGGGCAAAACAACCTCAGCTTGGGGAAAATTAAATTAATTTTGGCCAATTAAAATAATTTTGGTAGTGAGAAACAAACAAAAAAATATTTCAACACCACCTTCCCTCCTTTCCCTTCCCCAAGGTCAACTTTACTCCTTCATTGCTGATTCCTTTACCTCCCCCTCACCCCAAGCAGTGCAGAGCTGCTCTGAAACGAGCTGTTGTGATCGATTTTTAACAGCTTGCTGTGCTGCTCCTTCTTCCTTACACGTCACCCCTGCTCCAGGGTGAAACCTCTCTGTGGGCTGCAGTCCTTCAGGATAAACCTGCTTCAGCATGGGCTCTCCATGGGCTGTAGTTCTTTCAGGAAACATGCAGCTGCTCTGGTGTGTGTGGGGTCCTCTATAGGCTGCAGTGTGGAGCCTGCACGGCAGCCCCACTGAGAGGGCTACAGGGAAGTCTCTGCTCCACTGTGGTCTCTGCTGCTGGGGAATCTCTGCTTCATCATCCAGAGCATCTCCTCCACCTCCTTCCCCTGATCTTGGTGTTAGCACTGCTGCTTCTCGCCCTGCCTGTGTAGTAAATTTTCACAGAGGTGCTGCACCTGATGGGTTCAACTCTGTCCTGTGGTGGGGCCATGGAAGCTGGCTGTGTCTGTCACATGGCAGCCCTTGGCTTCTCACAGCAGGCAGTCCTGAACCATGTACACCCCTCCCTCCCCAACATCTTGCTACCTACATGCGATACAAGTAGCTAGAATAATGGATTAAAATAAAGAACCCCTGATTTAACCACAGAAGTGGCATTTGAGCGTCAGGTTAAATGAGAAGTAGCAGATTTTTAAATATGTTTTAGTGATGACAGATAATTATACAGTTACTGTCATGGTATTGCAAAATGTAAAAGCACAAATGACACAGCATTTCTTTGTGCAATATAACTCAAATATCTCTTCCCCAAATGGCAATTTACTTTCTCCTTCCTTTGCTAGAATTTTGTCTCCGTCTAAGGAGCTGTAGCTTTTTGTCACACATATCTAGCAGGATGCCGGCACGCTCTGTGGTACGTGACACTGTAGGTGTAGGGCTTTCTCCAAAAATAGGACAATATTAGTAGGGTGAGCATTAACATTAGGTATTCAGCTCAGCTCTGACATTAGGTATGCACAAAGTTAACCCACCACGGGTACAGGCAGAAAGTGAAACACTTGTAATGTGCTCCTATTGGCTCTGCTATGCAAAGCCTTAACATTTTGGAGGACGCAGCTATGGCTGGAACAACAAAGGGAACTTATTCCAGAAGATGGTTATGTGGCCAGTTTCCAGCAAGCATTCCAAGAGGAAAAATATTATTTATATCTGAAAATTAGCTGGTCACTTAGGAGGGATTATGGGACTGCTGTGGCTCATGGCAGCAAAGCATCAGTTTGCTGTGTTGGTAAGGAACCTGCTGAACACTAAGATACATAAAAAATGATCTGGGAAAGGCAGTCCTTCAAAAGGCCCTTTTTCGGTAGCTGAAACACCTGTAATAAAGCTGTTGGCCAGGTATTCTGTGACAGAAAATCTATGCGTTTTTATATTTAGTTTATCTTCCATATAGTTTTTTTTCTTCTGCATGAAATTTGTGTTCATCTTTAAGATCCATTAATTCTAGATGGTCAGGAAGCTTGAGAAAAAGTTGGGTAATGCTTGGAGCTGTGCTCTTCCCTTCTTTTACTAATATGCTTTGTGTGTACTAACACTTTATGTAGAACTGACACTTCTGGAGAAGTTACCTGAATTAAGCCATAAACTGCATGTTATTTCAGGTCTTTCTGGAAGATCTGCCAAAAGATTTCGCAGACGCTGTAAATGAGTACAACACCAAAGTAGAGGAAAATTTTGCTCATTTTCTTCTGACAACTGCCAGGCTGGCAGATATGGAACAAGAATACAGACTTCCACTGTCAAAGACAGGTAGGAAGTGAAAAATTAATGCATATTCATAAATTGTGAAATGAATTTTATTAGGAAATTTAGTTTAATTCTTCATTTGTAAAGAAAAATGGTGACTTCAGACATGCTAATAAAGAGGTACAATTTCTATTTAGAGATTGTATTGTGTATGGTAGAAGCTTTCTACAGGTAAGGGATCATTTTAGATGCTATTCTTTTATTCTTTTGTAGAGGAAATAAAAATCAAAGGGACTTTTTTATAACAGGGAAAAAAAAAATCTGTTAAGTGTAATTACTGAATTAGAGCCTTCTTATCTAATTATCAATGTATTTGCACATCCTCAAATACTTGAATTGTTTCCAGAGTCATACAAAGGTTAGATCTTCAACATCTGAACAGCCTTAAAATTGAACTAACATTGCACCATTTTCTAAATCAACTAAGTTACTTATGCCAATAATTGAGGTTCAATAACCAATATCTTATTATCTGCTTTGAGTTTCAAGTCTGGGGATACCTGGATCATAAAGTTTTGAGATAAGGTGAATGGAAACCAAGGTTGAGTACTACGTATGGCTTGAGATGGTAAATAGTAGTTTTCCATTTCCAGTACAGACCACTGGAAAGGGCAAAACTCCTCAGATTTTTTTTGTGAATGCCATAAACAGTATAACTCCAGCATACTTGCCATAACACAAAGCAGAAAATGTTGCAGCATAAGGATTGAAAGTATCATTGAAAACGTGGAAAGAAAGAATAAGTTTCTATTTAGAAAAGGAAAATCAAAAGTACAAGTATCTTCAGAAATAACTAGACAGGCCCTCTACAGTGATTGAGGTTACAGGCAGATCAGTAGCCAACTGAAATGCCACATTGCTGTAAAACCAGAAATTCATACTGGGTTTGCGTATAGCAGAGTACTTGTATGTGACAACCCTCACACGCTTAAGATCTAAGAGGGCCCCAGTTAGAATATTAATTCTTTAGAGCTCCACACTTCAAGAGAAACGTTGGCTGAAAGTCCAGAGAAGAGCAATAAAGAGTATTAGGTGTTTAGCTATTAAGACCTGTGAGTACAGGTTGAAAACTGTTTTTCTTCAGCGCAGGACAGAATAAAAGATGGAGGTAAAATAAGTGTTCTAACTGTAGCACTCCCTCATATTGTTGGCAATTTTGGCTACAGCTGAGTCAAGGAGAAAGGCTTCAGTTTCGAAGGGAGGATTGAGACATAATTATTCTCACCTCTAGAAAGCTCTTTCTTATACACTATAATCAATTGCATAGAGGCTCTTGTGAACAAAAGAAACAAAGGTATCGGGAAGATTATATCCTATCATCGCCTACTGGACTGAATATTTCTTGCTTTTAAAATAAATTTCTGAAAGGAGGCTTGTGTCTGCATCACTTACATTGTATTTAAAACTTCTTGCCTAGATTTTACATCTAAGAATTGGCATGGCTCTGAACTAGCATCTTATTTGATCGACAACACCAAAAGCATATCTGCCATCTCACCTTTCGCATGTTTATCTGGAGTAGTTGATAGCAATCTATTTAATGGAGAATTCATTGATAAAGTAAGTTGGTTTTTTTATACGGGGCAGAGTTTTATTACAGTTCAATAAAAATAGTATTATTACGCTCTTCTTGCTCCTCTGTTATGGTGGCAACTGTGCTCAAGTGTCACTCTTTTGAAGAAACAATTTGAAAGGTCTCAGAAAAAAAAAATCACCCCACATCAGCAGAGAGTAGCATCACATTATCAGAGTGCAAGAAACACAGAATGTAGGAAAAAGAGGATCTGAGAAAGAAAAAAAAATTATCTATAACTACTTTGCTTTCTTGCAAGTCCTCTGTTCCTCCTGACTCCAAGACAAGTAAATTATTCTAAAATTTCAGGTGTAAACTGTATCCCTAGTTTGTTTTCTTCACATCAGGAGTTATTCAAAATAACAATAATACTAATAAAAAAAAAAAAAAATCAATCACAAGGATCCTAGCAAAAGGATGCATTATTGCATTAATCATTTGCTTTTCAACTAGGGTTTCAGTGATCACGTTAGGTAGGATATGGATTAACTTAATTGAAATACACATCACCATGTTTACTGAGAGCTTGCATTTTCCTGCGGTCTTCTACATGTGCTTTGTAGGAACATTAGGGAACTACCACAAGTCATAATTCTGCAGTAGAAAAAAAGTTGAATTCCTGCAACTGGAGATTTGAAATTCACCCTCACCCTTAAAATGTTCCATGCTTAAGGTTAATACATTCAAACCATCAGTGAAAGAATCTGAATACACAATGTGTACATATGAAAAAATCCTCATCTAAAGCTGAAGAAAAATCCAGTGGCCTAGACAAACTTTTAACTACTTGAAAGGTCCCAGAGTTGCACTGGCAGCATAAATCACTTGATAAAAACTCTGTTGTCTACAGCCTACATGTAGTCATGCAGGTTTTTGGAGCAGTCTAGGATTGGACGTGTGGAACTTTCCAGGTGTGGGTCTAAAGGCGTAGGTTTGAAAAAAGCAGGCATATAAACAAAATCACGATAGCTATTCAGCAGATAATTGTCCTTTTTTTTTTTTTTTTTAGGCTGTCTTACGTTCCCTTGGAATTAATGTCAAAAATTGTCCCCTGCTTTATTTGAACAAGTATGATAATCAAGGAAGGAAGAGGCCACTCAATGCATACGCACTAGATTTCTATAAGCACGGTTCCTTGCTTGCATTGACCACTGATAACTGGTATGTACTACCATTTGAAATACACAGCACTGTTTACAATATGGTACGTGAGGACATATTTTTGCTTTTAAAGCCTTATTCCACCAGAATTTAAGGATGGAATAGCTGTTTAATATTATTAATTGAATATTTTAATAAGAATCAAGCATACACTGTATGAAAGTCCAATGGCAGTAAAGTATTTGCTGGGTATTCAAAACAATACTGTAAATGGGAAGTCTTGACTGAAGTGACACAGGTTACTTTGACCAAAGAGTGGCATGATCTCCAACTACCTCTCATTGCCTACTGCATCTAAAACAAACTCTTTTCTGGTACAGGAAGACTGTCATCTTAGAAAACTGACTTTTACATTAGCAAAGCAAAATCTGTCAGTAATTCAGTATTTGTATCAGTATTGCTTCAATGCTTCCCCTCTTCCTAATCTTCTCTAAGCATTCTGCAACTTGTCCTGATAATGCAATCATCCTATGATCTCTTTTTAAAGGAGAAAAAACTCTGTGCCCAAGCTGGTCGACTACTGCCATCTCTCACCCTGTTTTGATGTACAAGTCTCTTGTACATTCAGTTTTCCTTTCTTCTTTCCTCCTGGGTCACTTATGCTCTTACTTTTCCAAAACTGGTTTTAATCTTTTTTTTTTTTTTTACACTCCTGTGCCCGTTTCTTGTAACACTGATCATGTATTCCTCCTTTAACCTGTTTCTATCATTTGACCAAGCTTTTGACATCTGTTTGCTGCTGATACCACCTTCTAGACCACTGCATCGGGCTTCCTCGTTTCAGAGCTTTCTCGATTTTTTTCCCCTGTGAAAAAGCCTTGCTTAAATAACAGCTACTCCCCCCACCCTACACACACCCCACACCTCTAAAGAGCCTGTCAAGCTCTTACACTTGATAGAGCTCCAAATAAATAATCTTTGAGACACTTCCACCTTCTGAATTAAGCGATTTATAAACTGCTTCAATCTTCCATTCCTTCTTAGAAGCTAAATACGAGATTTTCTTTCTTTTCCTCTTGCCTATTACAGCCCTGTTGTCCTTATCGTTCTTTTAGAGGTGGGCCTGCTAGATCTAATGTCTTGTTATTTTCATCATTATAATTTTCAGCTATGAATCTCACTGGCCTTCTGTGACCTGGTTCATTAAATCAATCTCTTTATAAAACTTCTACCTTGCAGTTCTTAATGACGTCATTCCCAGCGTCACCTCAAAAAAGCTTGACTACAAGCTCCAAGTACTCTTTCAAATATCTTTATTTTGCCTTCACGCTCATAGCCAGTAACTTATTTATGAGTAAGAAAATACCACCTCACTCGCTCTCTGAGGGTGCTGGTGGGTGCATATAATATTATCTACTTTTTTTTTAATGCTCTCCATAGGAGTTTCTAATAAGAACAGTTAGAAGCCACATTCCACGCACTGTTGCAGTTACGGTAGCAGAGTTTGGCACTAACGCCCCTTTATCAAGAGATGAGGAAATACACCGATTATAGAATCACAATTTTTGATTCTATCAAGCTGCTCTAGGGAAGGATGTCTCTGTACGTGGCATGGGGGTTAATCTTTAAAGGTCCCCTCCAACCCAAACCATTCTATAATTCTATTATTTTCAAGACAATACTGATTTTTTTCTCCCCCCCCCTTCTTAATTTCTAGGATCTGAGCTTATTAAATTGCTTTTCAGTAATCAGTGCACCTTTTTGCAAAATACAGGGTCTTAGTCATCTGCAGAAAGCTTACACTATCTCTTACTCAATTTAGCTAGCACTTTCATTTGATGGATCATCTTCCACTTTAGCTTGTTACAGGTTATTCAAACAGTTGAAACCATGTTCCCAAGATAAAATTAATAAATTATCTTTCCATATATTATTCATATAATTTCCATATATATACTCATCTTCTATGTTTAGTATAATTATAGAAATGGGTCTATATCACATTAATTATTTTAATCTTATAGATATTCTACAGTAAACCTAATGGACTACAATGTCTGTGTTTGAGGCCATGGAAGATGCTCTCAGTGTCCTTACACAACCTAAATGGCAGGGATTGTTAAAGATGAAACACTATGTTATAGCGCATATCAAGTTAAATTTTTTTCTTTCTTTAGGTTAAATGAAGGAGAAGCTTACCACGCACTCCGGGACTTTTTACTTGTCATTAAGTCTATTGGGTATGATAAACTTGTTTTTTAATATACAATATAACACAGAAGAGTCATGGTTGGAAAGGACCTCTGAGATCATGGAGTCCAACCATACACACACAAAACACCTAAAATCTCAGCCACCAGATCATGCCCTAAAGTGCCACATCTAGACATTTCTTAAATACCTCCAGGGATGGTGACTCAACCACCTCCCTGGGCAGGCTGTTCCAGTGCCTGACCACTCTTCCAGCAAAGTAATTCTTTCTAATATCTAATCTAAACCTCCCCTGCCACAACTTCAGACCATTTCCTCTGGTCCTGTCATTATTCACTTGGGAGAAGAGGCAAACACCCACCTCTCTACAACCTCCATTCAGGTAGCTGTAGAGGGCAATGAGGTCTCCCCTCATCCTTTTCTTCTCCAGATTAAACACGCCCAGTTCCCTCAGCCTCTCCTCACAGGACTTGTTCTCTAGACCCCTCACCAGCTTGGCAGCTCTCCTCTGGACATGCTCCAGCACTTCAGTGTCCTTCTGGTAGTGAGGGGCCCAGAACTTAACACAGTACTGGAGGTGAGGCCTCACCAGTGCCCAGTACTGAGGCATTATCACTTCCCTACCCCTGCTGGCCACACTAGTCCCGATACAGGCTAGGATGCTGCTGGCTCATGTGAAGCTCATGGTCACGGAAAGGTCAGGCTGGTTAAGCAGGACTTCCTTTTCATAAACCCATGCTGGCTGTCCCTGATCCCTTGGCTGCCCTGTGCTTGCAATGAGACCTCACTCAGGATGATCCTCTCCATGATCTTTCCTGGTACCGAGGTCAGGCTGACAGGTGTGTAGATCCCCAGATCCTCCTTTTGGCCCTTCTTGTAGATGGGTGTCACCTTAGCCACCCTCTAGTCCTCTGGTACCTCCCCTGTTGACCAGGATTGTTGATAAATGAAGGAGAGAGGCTTGGTGAGCTCTCCCCACCATCTCCCTGAATACTCTTGGGTGGATCCCATCCAGCCTCGTAGACTTACGTGTCTATATTTCACCTTGAAAGCAACTTAAAATTAAAGAAACTTAAAGTTTGGTTGGTTTTTTTTTTTTTTCCTTTTATAAACAGAACATCACTGAGTGAACTGTGCGATGATCCAAATGACAATGTTCTACTGGCATTTCAACAACTGGGTGAAACCTATGAGGAGAAACTGAAGTCTATTACCTGAAGAGGGGAAAAAAAAGAGCAGCAGTACCTAATACTCTCACCACACACATCAGCTGCCTTTTAAGTTAGAAAGTGACTAGGGCCAAATTATCAAATATATCTCATAATAAATCTTAAGTAATATCCAGTATTAGTAATACAAAGCTTAACTTAGAAAATTAACCTTTCCACATTGGCATTTTAGCAGCTCCAGTATCGGCTACAGAATTGTTTCTAATCGATTACAATACTAGGTGTTTGCACTTGCATTTGCAGATTTCTATGTATGTTAAGATAGCTCTCAGAAATATGCTGAGCAAACATCACAGTTCTGACAGCTGGCAAGAATAGCCCAGCACCAGAAGCTTTCAGCCCACTTGCGAAGGTTGTTCAGCAATTACTTTAGCAATTATAATCAAATCAATTGGTCTAATTATTTTCCAAGGTTTCTATTAAGATATGAAGTAGTACCTTCATTCTAAAAAGTTTTTAAACCAGTTTGCAATTTTAATCTACAAAATTTTAAGTATAAAGAAGGGTTTGTGGCAGTATAATGAAGTTTGATTAATAAAATGTTCCAACCACACGGAGAATTGCTTTCTTTTTCACTTCTTACATCCTCAAGAGTCAGAAAGATCCAGGACACTTCTAGCATACTTGTCAAAAAGTACCTTGCAAGACCAATTACTGAGTTAAGTAAAATATGTTTCCCAACTATTTTCTTGGGGTTTTTTTGCTGGAAAGAGTTTTCAGCAGTATTTTCATATTGCTCCTGAAAATTCAAGTTTAACACTACATTTTAGTGTATTCGTAGTCTGAAAACATATACACACACTAATGTTTAGACAGGAAAATTAGGCTTTGACAAGCCCTCGTTGCCACACAATTTTATAGCAACGACTAAAATAGTGATGGAAGTTATTCTCCATTGACAAGAAGCAAGATGTGCATGAAGGGCCATTCAGAATCCCATTTCTTTAAATTATTCATCAAACAATCACTGATAAAGTCTTTGACTTGAATTTCCTCAGGCAGCATCAAACGACATGCAACATGTTGCTAAGAGATACTGGGTCAGGGGACGGGACGGGGACAACCTTCATGTAGTCAAGTAGTGCTGCTGAGCTACCATCAACTGCCTTAAACTCCTTTCTCCTTCCAGTTTTTTTAATGTATGAAACAGCATCATGATAGAAATGGAACACATTGGTAGAAAAGACTACTTTAACTCTACTTGGGCAGTAAAAATTGCTCAAATTATTCTTTACTGTCTGGAAGTCTTGCCATATGTAGCTAAATCTTGCACAACTGTGCTAAGGCTAGGGCTCAAGTGATGTTATTTAGACCTTTCCACATTCATCTTTCCTGATACAAATTAGTACATTTTTTAGCTACAACACAATTAATTGACCAAAGAATAAAGTCAGAAAAAAAGTCCTACTGTGTTCTCAGTTGACAGGTAAGCATGAAATCCTGGGTGAAAAACAAACTTAGTAGGTCTGTCACAAGGTACTAATTTCATATGCCGAAGCCTAACGTCTCTTTAAAGAGTTAGTAAGAGCAGTCAACATTTCACTTTTAATACTATACACGAGAAGCACCTCACTCCTGTTATGGCTTTCAGTAAGGAGTCAATAGTGAAAGATGACCAAGTGATTGAGTCAAAATGACCAAGGAATCAACACAAGAAAGCATCAGAAAAAAAAAAACCCAAAAACAACAACAACAAAATCAGTAATTGTACTGATTTACTATCTGGGTGGACTTAATTTTACTGTGCTCTATTGTAAATAAAACATCCATTACCTCCTTGTAAAAACCTGAACGCTGAGCAGACACGTAGACAGCAACTTACCATGCTTGAAAAGCAATCCTAGGGTTATATTAAAGCCATATGCCAACAATTTCTGCTTTTAAAAACAGCGTAGTCTAGTTGCTTTAGAATTTTATAATGGTGTCTTTTCCCCAAAACCCAAAATATCTGCTTTAAAATTCAACTCTATCAAACTCTTATGAAACACTGTAATAGAAACGAACAGAAACTACGCAATTTTAAGAAATTCAGAAGGGTTTCTGAATAACCCTAGCTCATTAGGATTTTTTTTTCAAGTCAGTGGAGCAGAAAACAAGCATTTTCTAAAGCCTTCTGGCAACAAGTTTTATAGGTACCTTATCTGTCTCTCTAAAATTGTTCCAGTTCTTTTCATTATTGTGAGATCAACCTCCATCCATGGCATTTTCTGCCATAATCATCATGCTCAGCCTTCGTCTTCCTGTAATTTACCTTAAAACCTTTGTAACACTTCTCCCCTACACATGCAGAAGAACATGAAAAGAGTATCTAGAGATAAAAGCAGGACAGTTCTTGTCTGACTCTATTTCTGTTTTCTCTTAAGAGATGAACATAAAGTGGACCAACACTAGAGAGAATTTTCACCACCTTCCTTATAATAATGCAGATATAAAGGGAAGATTAGTAAGTTTTATGCATTCTAGAAACTGCTTTTTGGCACATTTAATAGAGGAACACACTGACATGGGAAAAACTAAGATGAAGAATTTAAACCAAATCCAAGTTAGGTCAATGTTTCCTAAATCAAAGACAGTATTTCCAAGTATTCTATGCCAGTAAGTATACTGGTAAGCCTTGCAGAGATTTAAGTAAAATCTCTCTTAGGAAGTTACAAAGATAATTTGGATTTTTAATTTTTTTTTAAAGACTACTATTATCTAGTTGCCAGTGAAAAGTTCTGAAGGGATATTAAACTTTCTGATCTAACAATTGCCAGTTGATTTTCCTACCTTAATGCAGGATTAGTTTATTTAAAATCTGGCACCAGCTCTTGCTAGAAAGTAAACACTAAATGAAATGCTATTACTATCTGTGCATTCTAATAGCTAAAGCACAACTATCTCAGATGCAACAAAATGGTTAATAAATTAGAAAAGATGGTATTTTTATCCTCGCTTCATATCATATTGCAGAGACTAAGGATTCTGGATCATTAATACTTACAGTCAGAAGCATTGTTTTCCTTTTTTCCTGTTGTTACACAAGTTTTAAAAGGAGATTTTTGTGCTTTTCAAAAATCTAGATTCTCCTAATGCTTTCATCAAAACAGCAAGTAGTTATCAGTCCACTGATTCCCAAACTGGTGCCAAAAGGAACTGGAAATTAATTGTGATGGTTACTTTTAATAAAGGCAGCACTTCAGAAGTGTAGCTGATACCTTTCTGCAATGTGTAACGAGAACATTGATGTGGTGTCTCAATTTCAAAAGCAGAAGAGCCATTGTTGAAATCACACATCAAATCAAATACCTCACAGAAAAAGACGACAACCAGAGGGAGACATACAAAACAGTTTTCAGTAGTGGCCTTCAACATCCCTTATTTTCCCTATGGCTCTGCTCCCTCCCTGCCTATGAGGTGAAGGCTGCCGTCTCTGCTCTCCTTACAGATGTAACCCTGGTGGCAAGTGCTGCCGCACGTGAACAGCCATCCACCCCTCCCTGGTGCTGAGGCTTCACTGAACCTGCTTTCTAGGACACCTCNGGGCACTTCTCAGAAGGTCTGCATTCTTACAGATACAGCAGATACAGCCATACTGAAGCCTTTAACAGGATACAAATATTTTTGGTTGATTCTTCAGTTTGGATTTGTACTCATAAAAAAAAATATCACTTTAGTACACTGTACTTGCTAATAAACAGTTATGTTTCTAACACAGAGATGCCTCATTTAGCAAGAATTGGGGAAAACAAGAGCTATAAAAATCACAGGTATCCCCACTTTTTAATGTGCTAAGAAGCATTTATTTAATTCAGTATTTCAGTATAGTTATCTTCCATTACACGCTCTCTTCATGTCTCCGATTTTCTTCTAGTAGATATTTTCTCTTCGGCAACAGAAAAGTATTCTGACGTACTGCTGGTATCAGTAGAGATGGATGTTTGACTTAGCTCTTCAGCGTCAGAATCGCTGTCACTTGGCATTCCTCCCGCCTCATCTACGGGAAGCACAGAACCTCCTGAAGACAGATCATTGCACGTGCCAGGAACGGAAGAAGCTGCATCCTGAAACAGCAGCGACCCGGGTGCATCTGCCCTCTGAGGGCAGGAACAGCTGTTCTCAGCAACAGTTGCACTGTCTTCATCTTTTACCTTTGTTTCTTGTTTTGCTGCTGGAATAGCAAGTTGAGCAGAATCACATTTAACAGGAGACACAAGGGGACATAAAGGCTGACTGCCAGAAGAATTACTATCAGCAAGCATTTCTGCACTTTCAGCTTTCTTAGATAAGTTCATGGGAAAGAAGAAACCTTGCCATTTTGGATGACTAGGTGTAGAAGCTGGTTCTGCACATTCTGAAGATACACGCTTCCCTAGATTTAGGGGTGTTTTATCAGGAGATTCCATCGTCTCTTTTTCCATTTTTTCAGTACCATTTCCAGACAAAAGCACGGAGGAAGTCAGTGAGTCAGAAGCATTTCTGACAATATTTCCAAATGAAAATACTGGGGAAGAGCACTGCAGACAGTTACTTCTGAAGGAAAATACACAATTACTGGGGAGAAGAGGGAACTCGGAGGCATCATTCACTCCAGCTGCAGCGTTGGTTTCTGAAGTAGTGCAAGCTGCAGTTGTGATGGATTCTGAGGCATTAGCTTTTTGTTCCCCTGAGACAGATGGCTTCTGCGTACCACATTCTGCAGTTCCCATTGCACAAAGTGTTTTTTCTCTCTTGTGAGATGAAGTATTTTTGTCAGATGGCTTCTCAGATTGGCTAAAAAGCGAGTGTAACTGTAAAGCCGTAGATGAACTGCTGACTGCCAATCCTTCAAAACAATCTCTTTCTGAATTGCTAAAGGGAAATGAAAAATCTGACTTCTCACTTTTTGCCGAGTCTAAATTGGGACTGGTTGAAGCATCACAAACTGTGGTTTTGGTTACAGGACCATGTTTTCTAAGCTTGCTTTCATCTTCGTTATTGGTTTTATCCACACGATCACATTTTCCCAGATAAAATTGAGGGAAAACATATTTCTTGTCTTTTTTTTTAAAGGAAAATGTACGTGCATCTTTAATAAATCTGGGTAATGAGCTGTTACATGCACTGAAAGCAAAAGGTGAAGCAGAAAGTGTCTCTGCAGAAACATCTAGAAATTCTGCATTTGAAACAGTAACAGCAACCGATGCTGCCGGTTTTAAGCCAGATGAAGTGCTGGAGTTTGTGTCTGTTTCGTTGGAAACAAGAACTGACGATGCCTGCACTGGTGATCTTTTAGAGTTTTCTGATAAGGCTGGAGTGGTTACTTCCTGGGAACTTCTCTCATGAAATAATTTTAAGTCACCATTTGTTTCCAAAACGTCCGTATTTGCGGATGGGATGCTGTGATTACTGGTTCCAGAACAGCTTTTCTCAAAGCCATTTGCTCTTTGCAGAGTTCCCATTAACATTTTATCTGTGTTACTTGCTTTGGTAGGCGAAGGTACAGGAGGCGTTCCTGAGGACCTATCCTTCAAAGCCTCAGCAGTTACAAATTTATACTTTTTATTCGCAAGGAAAGTTTGTGTCTTGAACTCATTGGTGAGTTTTTGCCGTTCCATATAGTATTTGTAACGTAACTCCTACAATTACAGGAAAAAACAAACAAACAAAGAAAAAATACCAACCTGTTAAGTGAAATGGCACTTGCAGATCCAGAAGTTATAAAACTCACATAAAATGAAGACAGACTGAAGGGTTTTGTATATTCTATTGCATTTATGATGTAGTTTTCCATTGCCACTGGAAAGGCAATGGAAAGCAAATCATTATGGAAAATGTTCTTTAAAAACAATGGAACAGGATACACAAGGAACCCCGATGACAAAGTAAGTTTTCAAATAGTGGACTATAGAAAATTGTACGTAAAGTCACTGCCAAAACCAGAAAGAGCTAAAAGCACTAGCTGAGACATTAAGGGACAGCTTCTCAAGTTGTCATGAAAAATAACCATCTGAAACCAATTTAAGTGGTGGGATTGTTTTTTGGTTTTGTTTTTAAAAAATTGTTAAACGTGATACAATAACTACATAACTTACATTTTCAATGGGAATAGAAACCAGACATTCTCCAAAATAATACAGCAAAAGAAAAATATTTCTATATTTAAAAGACCTAAGTGACTTTTTAAATTTAATCATTTGCCATTGTTATTCTCAGAACATACATTATGTGATTCACTGCCAGGCATGCTTCACTAACTGTAACTAGAATCATTCTGTACAGAACAATACTCAGCCACCCACACTGAACTGCTAATAGGTGGAAAAAAAAAACCCTAGCTGTATACCTAGATCATTGGAAATGAAACAAAAAAAGAGATTGGTTTCAGTTTCATGTCAAGTTATCAGGAGTTTAGGTAGTCTTAAAAGGATGACTTCTATTATCTTCAGAAAACAGAACACAGGCAGATGACTTCCCCTTCAAACAGGCAATGGAGAAGCTTATTTGGATTAGAAAGCTACACATTTGACTCAAAGTCATAACAAAATATAATAATAAGTATCTGAAATTAGCAGTAAGATTAAATTTGAGCTTTCTGAAGAAAAAACCCTAAAAAGAATGAAGTCATGGGAATCAGAAGGGTACCTTCCTATTAAAAAAAAACAAAACTGGAAAAAATATTATAAAAGCTATTTAGAAAGTTGTGTCATAACAAATAGTAACTTCGCCATACTTACAAGAGATGTTCAATCATACCTCATGACTCATGTTTCGAAAAGCTGACATTTCAGATATTGACATTAAGCGAGTACAGATCCTGCTACCGTCTGCTAGTGCTTCCTCCTGTCCTGCTACAGGCTGAAAAACGTTTTGCAGCAGACATTATAGTTCATTTTGACATGACAGAACAAAGAAAACAGCACAGTGCTGTAGCCCCACAGTCAGTAACTTACAAGAAATGCGTTGGGTGTATTCTTCTGCTCCTCCCACTGCTTTGTGTTACTTTTAATTGTAGTATTTTTTGTCGAGTTCTCATTTCCTCCAGAAGGTAGATCTATTATATTAGAAAGAACACAAAGAATACTGATGGTGAGCATATTAAGCATGGAAAAATACAGAACAGTTTCTGTGCTTCAAAACTGATACTCTGATTAAGAACAGAAGTATATTGGCCTAAGTGAGGCCTCAGTAGTTGTTGAAACCTCTGTGATACAAAGCAAGAGGCCTGTATAAGAAGTTTTCTAAATGCCTGGAGATGCTTGCCCTGACACAAAATGTAACATTTCGTGTAATGGGGTAAAAGCATTTAATCAGAGCGCAGTTATCTGCTCACATTGCACTACAACAACTGCTGGTCTAGTTCAGCAACACACTTCCAGCAATGGCAATACTGGTTGTTTAGGAAAATTACAACGATACTTCCCCCAAGCTCCAAAACTAAAGCCAAGGGACTTTCTAGAGAAAGCACATTCACAAAATGCACGTAAAAACCCTTGATGAATTTATCATCCCATCAGTTTGATCTGTTTGTTGCCGTTTGTCTTCTGAACACCTGCATACTTTTGCCATGCAGATTATTTATTAGTAATTAGTTCCACAAGTTGCAAGTTCCTACAGCGACTTCCTGAATCTTCTCCTGTAATAAGTCCCTCTTCCCTACCTTTAACAATGCCTACACTAACAGGCATTAACTTCAAAGCCAAGATTTCATTAACCACAAGTTTGATGTCCATCTTCTTTTGGGTATACTCTGGTGGTTTTTCATAGCTGGATGCAATATTCATCAGGTCAAGCTGAGTTTTCATTCTGGAAAAGGAAAAAAAAAAACCAAATCCAAACTTAAACACTTTTCTCAAGGCTCACATGCTAACTAAATTACACCCACCTAATAGAAACAATTAAAAAGAAATCACCAAGAGGAAGACAAAAATCAGAAAAAGTCTTCAATAAAACATCAAGTTTCCTAGATTTTTTTGTCTTGAAACTTACAATTCACTGGAATTAAATTTTAAACCTAATAACTATTGCAAGAAGTAGTGCCTGTAGTCCAGCCAAAAGATTAAAAAACCACCACTTCTCAAAGTGTACTATACTTGAGTCTAAATTATACTTTTTTCAGAGAGTATGTTAGTCTGACCCAAAACATATTTTAGAGAAATATTTAGAATAAATATTTCTATTCTAAATATTATAGAATATTTTCTAAATATTTAGAAATATTTCCAATATTCTTTGTCAATCTCTGCTTGAAAAGCGGTAAGAAACATAATTAAGACTCTTTAGAAAGAATTATACAGGGAAGGTACACTGCAAACCCAAAAATGAAGACACTGCAAGACCTCTATACATGGAGTCATACTCTTAAAGATTTCTTGTAAGAACTCCAGGCACGCTGCAATGTTCCTGAATTTAAGATATCTAAAAATATCCAATCACTATGTACTAATGAATTCCTATACTCAGTCTTTGTCAGGGAGCCAATTCAAAAGATTTATTATATCTAATCCCCGATAGCATGACTGAAATCCCTGACACATTTCCTAAAATTTGGAATATGAAGCATCCAAAATTTCGCAAGTATTAGAATGTCTTAATTACTAAACACTTTTTATTTTGAATTGCTGTGTCTGTCCCTAAACAAAGCAATTATTTTTTTTTTTGGCTTTTAATCTTAAAACTACACTACTGAACTAACAAAGCATGAAAAAAGTAAATATATACCTTGTGTTCAAGCCACAGGCCACCTATAAATAAAACAAGAATTTGTAAGACATGAATGAGTTTTCCTCCAACTCTCAAAAGAAGGAGATTATTGCTTTATCGAAATACTTCAGACTGAACTCCCTGTCTCCATGTTACAGAAGTATAGGAAATAAAGCTGTTGACAAACAAGCAGAAAAGAAAAAAAAAAAAAGAAAAGAGCAGCCGGATGTGAAAGAACAAAACCCAGTACGTACGGGGAAAATGACTTATCTTGTAATATTTTGCATTAAGACAAAAAAGGAACTCCTTTGGAGTCAAATGAAGGCTTTCAAATCATGAATCATGACCCATGTAGTTATCTAATCCATTTCAAGTGTTCAGATATTTGTAAACATTCAAATGAAAGACTGTTTTGTATTTTTTGGCGAGAGAAGCCTCGGCTACCTGCTCTCAAGATGCTATTACATTAAGATTTAAAAAAAAAAAAAAAAAAAGTTGCCTTTTAGTTCTAAAAGCCAGTCAGGTGATGGCAGTATGAATTGCACTGCGCTGTAGTAAAGTAACACGTCCTACAAAACAGGTAATGAAAAGCAAAAAAAATTGACTGCATTTTAGATTAGCTGTTTGCCTGTAAAAATCTGGTGATCTCTCTGTACTGAATCTTAAAACAACCACAACCCCCCACCTCAATGAAATAAGTTGTTTACTGTCATGGCCGGGGTGGGGGCAGGTGAGAAGGTGCTGAGTTTCAAGTGTACTAATCACTGGAGTCAGAATTTTTCTTCCAAAAGTGGGAGTCATTTTTACTTTAGGTAACAAGTTGTTACCAGAAGCTTAGTCAAATTTTAAGTACTTTCTTATGTTCTCATTTATCTGAAGGTAGCAAAAAGACCCATCGCAGAAAACAGCAATATGCTGGGGTTTCTTAAGAAAATATAAGCCTTAAAGTTAAATAACTACCAAATTTTGTCTTTTCTTTAAGTACTTTGCCCCACATCTACCATCTGCCTAATTTCCATGCAGCCACAGTGCTTTGACAAACAAGATGAAACACGAGCCTAGGTAACAGTGAAGATTAAGCTTGTGTCTTGGGTTCCTGTAGCATTTCTCTCTAAATCAGAAACATGGGTTTTCTCTGCAGTTCCCTTCCTTCCACTACGAGGAAGGCTTTCAGGGTCCAGTATACAGAAGCGTCTACATTATGTAGTACAGTGTATATCAGAAGTACCCAAGCTCACTTTGAATAGGCTGATGTATCTCCATGGCACACCTTGGTGCAAAGTTTACAGCGGGCTTCAGAATCAGTATCGTCACCCTTAGCTCAGGTATCCCAGTAGGGTACTCCATGGTGCAGCACAGAAGTTATCTGGTTGGGCTCCAATCGTTCCCCAAAAAGTATTTTTAATGTCTTACAAGCTTAAAAATGCAGTGGAAATGCTTAATACCCAAAGCATTTGAAAACAGATACGAGATAGCAAGTAAACATGAGACAATTTTGAAGGTAGTAAATAATTCCCTACCTAGTACCAAGGCAGTTTACTGTCACAGCTAGTAGCATAATATAGTAAGAGTTACAGCAACAGCAGTACAGTCACTATTAATTTAATCAGTTTTCAGTGAAGAAAATAAGCATCTACTGAAGTCACTAAATATCAACAACAAGCTGCAAAGAAAGCTTTTCTAAAATGAAACGCACTTAGAAAAGTATCAAAAGTATCAAGTGTTAAATAATTTCAGTCTGTATTTTTTTTCTGATCCAGACTTTATCGTAATCCTAATTGATAGTATTGCAGGCTGTATATGACATTTGAGATTCATTACACAACTCATAGCGAGTAATAACAGAAAGCCCATCACCTCCAGGAAACGCTGAGGATCACGCTCATGGACAAGCTTTTCACAATCGTTCAAAAAAGTCTCAATGGTCTTCTTGTGACTTTCCTTCATTTTTTTCCAAATCTGAAATTCTTTCTCTTTTTTACTTCTTTGATTTTCAACGTCTTCTAGCAATTGCCGTTTCTTCATTTCCAGAGTTTTGAAAATTTCTCCAAATTCCAGTGCAATTATCTCTGCCTCATTGTTCAGCGCCATCTAGGAACGCAAAAACAAAGAGGTGAAAATGCAGTAGCAATGTCTACATGCAGTTACTTTCCCTAAGCTCAGGGCACATCTATGCCACAAGAAGCATCAGTACGCTCCACATTGTGATTAACCTATCATAAGAAAGGAAACAAAGACATGTGTATACTTATGTGTATATATATATATATATATATATATAAAAATGATACCCAGCATCTGTAACTCACATCCGTATCGTGCGGTTGACTTGAGATTTCGTTCATCAGCTTCTCATTTATTATTCTCATTTTTTTCAGACTGCTGAAGAAAGTTAGCTGCAAGACAATTGAAACACTTATTACGGACTTTATCCACCCCATAAAGTAAATATACTTCAGTAGTTTTCTAAAATCACAACACAGGATGTTCTGTACATTGTATTAAAAAAAAAATTGTGATTGAAAAGCATCACTTAACAACATTTATTTAATGCTTTCCTGGATCAATACCCAAACTTTCTTTTGCTTTCTCTCTCTCAAAGTAATGTTTTTAGGCTCACTACAATGCATATTGCTAGAATGGCTATAGGGTTACTTTATAGTTAAAACGTTGCTTCTGCACTTTTTTTAACCTCTTCCCTCACACACACATCTATCACAATTTAAGTTTTTATGCTGTTATTCCAGTTTTACAAGTGACTGTGTGATATTCACTTTTTTCTTTATGCCTCAGACTGACAAAATAGAAAGCTGTCCATAACTGAGTTAATTCTCTTTGGTTTTAAACTATCACTGTTTTTTCCTGCTTTTCCTCACTACAATATCATTAAGTTTTACATGAAATCTAGTATAAACACTTTTCCCCTGGTTTCCTGAGTGACATGCAGTAGGTAATGGGATAGGCAGGAGGTAAATCAGTGCAAAAGCAACCTTTAACTTAAAGAATAACTAGTGCTGTATTTAAATTTTTATACCTATACTCTTCATCACTGTCCTGCAGATGGTTCAATTACTACCCAGCAGAACCACTGTATGACATGCCACCCTGTACCCAGTTTGCATAGAACATGAAAAGCTCATTCTACCCCAATGGCAGCTATTTTGGCAAAAATCACAACCACTGCCACTGCAACCAGCCAACCATTAGGCCAGGCAGTTGCTTTCTTCATGCGAATAGGAATGCATTTTGGCTTTACATTTATTAAATTATAACTTACATAAACCATCTATTTCTAAATATGTAATTATCTATGACCCGAATTACACATACCAGCTCAGAGAGCCTATGAACAACAGAGTCAGTGGGGTTATTTTGTGTTAATAGGACTAGCATCTTCCTGAACTTGGAAGAACTGGATTCAGATATGCAATAAGCTCACCATCAGTGTGTTTTCTCAGCAAGGACTGCATATTAAAAACCCAAACACAACACGATTCTCACAGCTCTTCAGGAGCTTTGGTAAGTTGGGCACAGATCTGTCGATACTGTAACATCACCTGGGGGAAGGCACAGCCCGAGAGCCCAAAATCAAACCCTGACATCTGCTTTAAAGCAACACATGCCCTCGCTGCCTCTCGCCTCCCTCTCAGAGGAAAAGCAGCTCGGGCTCGGCGGGACGCCCTGTGGGACACCCCGACCTCCCAGCAGAAGCCCCGGCGAAGAGGGGAAGCGCCGCGCTTACTTTTTCCTCCTGGTACACGGTGTCGATGAGGTTGACGGAGTGAAAGATGCCTTGGTGCTCCTCAGAGACGCACTGCCCGCAGCCCGCCTGGCGGCACATACGGCAGTACAACTGCACCGGCCGGTTCGGATGCTTCTGGCAGGTCCCCCCGAGCGCCAACGGGCAGAACAGGCCGGCCCCCGGCCCCTGCTCCGCCTCCCCGGCCTTGGCAGCTCCTGCCGCGCCAGACCGGTAGAGCTTGACCACTTCTGCCAGCGTGGTGTTAATGGGCAGCGCGGCGGCGCCGCCGCGGGGCAGCGGACACAGCTTCCTGCACAGGGGGCACGACACCCGGGCGCCGGCCGCGCCACCGCCAGCACCCGGACCCGGCCCCCCCCGGAAGAGACGGACCTGCCCCTGGCTCCGCTGCTGCTGCAGGCGGGCGGCCGAGGCGGAGGCCAGGCACTCCAGCACGCAGGACCGGCAGAAGTTGTGCGAGCAGGGGGGGAGCGTCACCGGCTCCTCGAAGAGAGACAGGCACACGGCGCATGTCAGGCTGGCCTCCATCTGCGACAGGCAGGCGGGCGGCCGAGGCCGCCGCTCCTGTTGCCCCGGGCCCGCTTCGCCGACAGGCCAGCTGGGTGCCCCCGGCTCGTCCCGCTGGCCCAGGCCCTGCTGGCAGGCGGGCCGGCTGGGCGGTCCCGGCTCGTCCCGCTGCTCCGCTGCCTCCAGTTCGGCGGCAGGCAAGCCCCGTCGCCGAGGGGCTGCGGGACACAGCAACGAAGCCGAAGACCCCAGCAAGCTCCGAACTCCCGGGAAGTGAAACCCGGCAGCGGGTGCGGGGAGGGGCTAAGAGAGACGCGGTGACGATTGGGGAAGGCGAGATTGACACCGCCGCTTTCCAGTCAGAACAGACGGGGGCGTGAGGCGGTGCCGCGGAGGCGGGGCGCGGAGCTCTCCGAGTGTGATGCGAGGAGCGGGGCGGAAGGTGCTCGGGCCCGCTCCTTACGCGGAGGTTGGGGGATGCGCCCCGGGATGCCTCCCGAGCCCTAGCGCCGCCGCCGCCGCCATTTTGTGGCGGGCTCTCCACAGAATTCCCGCCCTGAGTCTCGTGACGGAGGCTCGTGACCTCGTTCTGTGCGAGGCTCCGGGAGAACAAGGCGTTTGCAGTTGAGAGAGGTGTCCTTACTCCTGTCTGCAAGTGTACAGAGTTAAAGCGACGTAACTCCACTGTGCTGAGGTACGGCTGTTACTGGCTACCTCTAACTACAGTTGCAAGATCATGGTATCACTTAAGTTTAGGATTGTGTTCATGCTGGCAAATTGGAACAGTGCCCGTCTCATTCTCATTGTTGTTCATAGTTTATTAGTTTATTTTTCCTCCCAGAGCCATTTCTTCCAAAGTTCTGGCTTAATAGTTACGTTATTGATACACCTGAAGTGTATCAAACTCTAGAGGGTTGCAACTGAGATTTTAAGTTTTTTTAAACCAATAGATTTGTAACGTGAAGTCAGTAATTGCACAAAAGGAAGATACCCTGAAAATAACGTCACTGTCACAGACTGAGGGGACAGGTGCGAACAGCATAAAAGCAACCAAATATTCCTTTTTATAGTCTTGCTTTATTCGGTCTTACCGAGCAGAAAGTATCTAATTAAAAAAAAAAAAAAGTAGCAAACATCTCTGTTAGGTTGGAAGTGTTGAAGCTGCAGGAGAAGAATAAAGGGAGGTTATTTTAGTGAATGTTACCAAATATTCCCGTACTCCCATCTGTTTACAATAAGAGACTGAGAGGAGGTACAAACACACGGGGCTGGCGAGTCTCATTGATAAGCTGCACTGAATAGACTCAGGATATTGAAAAGCAGCGTCACATTTTCCCGTGGGACGAGGGCTTGGGACTGGGTTCTGCCTCTTTTCCTTGTTGTGGTGTGAGTTGTTTTCACCAGATGTTGTTAGACTGAGTTTGCTGGTACTTTGAGGAGCGCTGCTTTCTTCAGCCTTATTTGCAAGTGCAGAGTTACGTACTGCTACCTTCCGGGGCATCCTGAAGATACCTCAGTGCTTTGAAGGCCAATATTCAATTAATCAT
This sequence comes from Nycticryphes semicollaris, assembly GCA_013400055.1. NCBI lineage: Eukaryota > Metazoa > Chordata > Aves > Charadriiformes > Rostratulidae > Nycticryphes > Nycticryphes semicollaris. The sequence goes on from VXBJ01000359.1 coordinate 26,404, forward strand.
CAAAATGAGAGGTGCAAATGGAATTTTGGAATTTACTCCTCTGGAAGTTAGTGTATAGCATATAGCTTCAATTCCTATTTAAAATGGATTTATATAGGCTTCAAAGCTCATCTTCTCCGTTAATAATCTTCAGCATCACCAGCACAGATAGCGAGTAAAGCTCTCTCATAATGCCCTGAAGCAAAATGCTGCAAGAAAAAAAAAAATAAATGAACATTTCTCTGGCTATATGTTTTCTTAATTTTTCTTATTTTGCTGTGTGACAAAGGCTAGATGGACGTTGTAAGGTTTTGTAAAATTGTGTTTTTATAAGTATTCTAGGCCAAGATTATTTTTAATTTGTCATACCTTGAGCTTTGATTGCTTGGGCAGCTAGAAACAATCTTTGTTTGAAGATTGCATCAAACCTGTTTAATACTTCTCAAGTTCAATACCAAAAAATCATGAGCAATTTATTACAGTTACTGCATATCTTACCATTGGATTATAGTGACATAAAAAAGATAAAATATCTTAGCACAAGTAATTTTTGACAATTGAAGAGTGTCAGAGTTTTGTTTTAAGACACAGAGCAAAAGTACAAGAGGAATAGTTTTTCTGAAGGTTGAAACTACCTAAGTGCAAGGGTAGAACCAGATTTTTCTTAGTTTTGCACAACAGTGGTATCAGTCTAACCTTGCCTGACAGCATGAAAGAAGAGGATATCAATTAGATAGTGAAAACTATTTGCACAAACTGTTGCTCAGCATACGTTGTCCTGCCCCGGAAATTCCTCCTCTTGCTACCAGGGAGAGACAAAATCCCATAGAATGAGAGAGTACACAATTTACCTTTCACTTAATGAAGTCAGCCTGAGGCACTGAAAAGATACAGGATTGGTTTTATACATTGCTTTTTTTTTTTTTTTTTTTTTTAACAAAGGATTTGAATGGAGATTAAACCTCTATTTTTCTTGTAGGTCTTGGCACAGTCTGTGCAGTGCCAGTGCTGAATATATGAAAAGTTGTGTGAAAACTTACTTTAATGTCATGAAAGAGCGATTTCCCATATCTCTCTTTGTATCGCTGTCTAATATTCATCAAGTCAATCTCACTCCTGGCAATGAGAATCCTTATAACTGTTTTATTGTGAAACCCAAAGTCCTAAAAAGAAAAGAAAGTAAATTTGACAGTTGGACAATATGTGTTTGCCTGTCTGTAAATGCTCATATTAATATTTGATAAATAAGCCAATTAATTAGGCTACCCATAAAGATAACTTCGGTTTTAAAGGAGTCTAAGCATTCAAAGGTTTGTCCTATAGTTTTCACATAATGGAACTCATGTTACTGAATGAGATTCCCTACATATCAGCATTTTAACCATGCACTGAAACTTTTAAAAAGAAAAACCCAATGATTTTTTTTTTTTCAGTAGTCTTAGGTATTCAGTTTTGTAGGTTCCGGTCGTGACTGTGGAGTCATAAAATCATAGAATTGTCCAGAAAGGAAGGGATCTTTCAGATCCTGAAGTCCAGCCTAACACTGACAAAAACCCATCACTAAACCCATGTCCCTCAGCACCCCATCTACCCATCTTTTAAATACCTCTGGGGATGATGACTTTACTTCTTTGGGCGGTCTGTTCCAATGCCTGACAACTGTTTTGGTGTAGAAAATTTTCCTAATAGCCAATCTAAACCTCCCCTGGGGCAACTTGAGACTGTTTCCTCTTGTCATATCACTTGTCATTTGGGAGGAGAGACCAACACCCACCACTCTGCATCCTCTTTGAGACAGTTGAAGAGAGCAATAAGGTCTCCCCTCAGTCTCCTTTTCTCCAGACTAAACAACCCCAGCCCCCTCAGGCACTCCTCTTAAGACTGGTGCTCTAGACCCCTATACTGAAGTTAATAATCTATTTCACAACATCTGTCAAATGTAATTTCAGTGAGATTTTTTAACCATTGATTTAGAATTTACACAGCTTGTATTCAGCTGTGTTTTAAGGATTTCTAAGTAAGCTTTCATATTGTAATAGTGTGGAGAGAGGGGACATCTAGTGGTAATAAAAATAATGAAAAGAGGGTTGCGGTAACTGAAGACCAATTTAGATTATTTAAAGCTAAATCGTAATTTTATTGACTACCCATTGACATTGAAATCTTGTTCCCCAAAAAGACGTAATGAGATATGTCACAAAGCCGCACAGGGAGAATTTGATACATGCTTGATGGCTAGATAAAAAAAAAATCTTATAAACCATTATGGACTATGATTTCAAGTGTTAAAATCCTGGGTGGATTCTATTATATTGCATTATAAATGGATGTATAAAAGCTTATGGTAAAATCTGGACATAATTTTACTGCAAAAACAGATGCTTTTTAAAATTGTTGCATTATCTGTGTTCATTAAAACACTAAGAAAAAAGAGTAAAATATCAATTAAAACAAAATGCAAATGTTTAGTCTTAATCATTAAAAACTTTTTCCTGCATCACGCATATAATTTGAATATAATATAGAACAAAAGTATCTATGTGGGATTTTTTTAAACTTAAAAATGAGGTTTTATCTTGAAAAGCAGTCTTGATACAGGACCTTTGAGAAACATGACTTTTCTTGATAGCTGCTGTTTCCTGGTACTTTTGGCAAACCTTTTTCATGTCATAGCCCAGAATCATCTTTTGACCACTCGTACAAATATATTGCCTTTTCTTCTCAGCCTGTGAGACTTCCCTTGGGTTTTTTGCTGCCACTGTTGCTAGTTTAGCTGACACACAGGCCAGCAGAAGTGGCAGCATCTGGAAGAGGATACTGGAGCCCTGTCAAAGTGTTGCTGAAAAGTTTTGTTTGGTGGTTCTGGCCTGAATCCTACTTTTGCCATTCCTACTTATGACCATCTTCTAAAGATCACACTTAAAAGATGATTCCTAAAAGGTTATATTTTTATATTTTTATTTTTTCATACAACGTAATGCCTCAGCATTTTCACTAATGAATGAAAAACAAAAGAGAATGTCTTCAATGACCTCTAGTAGGAAGAATTTGTAGGTGTTTTTTTGCATTTATCTGCATTTCTTCTTTTGTTTTAGTATGTTAGCACTTACACACAAAGAGAAAAGAACCTGTATACATTGTATACATTAAACCCCACAAGAAAATATGACCACTCTTTTATGTTTTATGTAACATTAATTTATGGTTTTAGTGATAGTTATTATATCTCTAGAGAAAAAAAAATTGCACAGTAAGAAACGTGCACATTGAGCTGTGCACGGCAGGGGGAGATACAATCCACAGAAAAAAAAAGATTTTCAATTTAAAAAAACCCAGATCAACACAGTTACCCAACAGATCTATTTTCAAGGAGTTACATATTTAACCTTTTCCTAATAAATCATAACTCTTGCTTAGGCCCTACTGCTTTGAAATTTATGTAGGTACCAACAGCTTTAAAACATGCAATCACATCTTGAAGATTGAACAGACTGATTTGTAAGTACTTATTTAAGAATAATCAAGCAAACAAAAAAAAATAGGGAAGCTACTTTTTGTGATATGTGAAAAAGAAAGACTACTTACATGAATTGCATTATAAAGCCTGTAAGCAAAGTAGGAAGGCTTGTCACGAACACAGAGAACTAGGAGAGAAGAGTTGCAACAGGTAAACGTAAGATTATTATAAAATAATTTCTACTGGCTTTTGGCTCCTTGAAATATAAAGCTGGGTGGTGCTATTCATAACTCAGCTTAAAATTAAGATACCAGTTTTCACAAACATAACTGTAATTTAAAAACTCTGGTACTTATTTTGGGTGGGTGCTCATTGGTTTTGCATTGACAGACTTATTAAATATCAGTGAACATGCTCACATGGCATCTTTGCAGAACTATTATTACCCTTCTTCTATAAATGGGAAACAAAAGCACATAAAACTTGGAACTTGTTTATATACCACTGAAGTCCTGAAACCTTTGACAACTATTTAATTTATGTTGAATCAGTTGGTAATGCAGTTATCATTGATCACACAAAATTTGTTTTCAAATAAAGAAGAGATACTAGTCAGAAACTATTTTGCCTTTATCTGCATTTCTTCTTTTGTTTTACTATGTTGCCACTTACATCACTTACACTAGTGCTGCATATATACATTTTTAGATTTAGACAAACATGAAAAATTGTTCAAATATTCTTTTCTAATCTCTGATAATTTAATTACACAATATAGGAGAGTAAAGTGGATAAAAATATCATAAAAATAATATTTTTGATGTATCAGAGATACCATACCAAATATTTATTAAGAGATTACTGATAGTGTAAAATGATATTTTTACATTACCTATTGCAACCAGTAGTTCTTGAAAGTATCCATCATAGCATTCATTAATGGCATCTACTATGTCTTGTCCAGAGATATTTTGGAACTCCTGGAAAACTTGGGGAAAAAAACATCTTGCTTTATTCTAGTTCATTAATAATTATTAACTTGCCTTTTTTTTTTTTTTTTCCTGCTTCCCCCCAAGCACTATAGCTAATGAGTTTATATTTTTCCCTGTTTATTTTCAGTGTTTCATTATGTTTATAGCCCCCAGGTAAGGCAATCTAAAGCAGTAGCCCGAAATCTAGCTTTCAGGACACTCACTCTCTCTCGGTTCTCCAGTACACAATATAAAATGAACACATACCAAGCCTCTGTTTCACTGGAAGCTTTAATAAATTCTCTATCTAGTGACCTTCGTTTACAAAACTTGTAAGAATGTCATTATCCAGACATGGACACTCTGGATAGTGCAGGTTTCCAGACTTACACACTCAGATGTAGAGGGTGTGCTTACTCCTTTAGGGAAGGAGGGAAATTTTCACCTCACTTACAAACCCCTCAAACCTCTGTTCCAGAAAGAGAACAGAGCAGAGGCAGGTGTGTTACATTATGTTAATCCTATCATCACCAGCCTGACACCAGTCATGACAGAAGAATCAATGACAGGAAAGTAGTTCTAAGCTATTGTTAGAAGTTGGCACAAGAAACACAGCTGGCTGCACAGTGACCAAATTGTCACCAAAAAGTCTGTTTTTACCAATGCAGAGCAAAAGACATCTCAAACTTGTCACGAAACAGATACAACAGGTTTCTTTTTTACAGTGGAAGATCTGGATGATCTCACATAAATTTCTTGCAATCTGTAGTTGTGTCTGGTCATGTATTTTAAATAAAAATGTCCCATTATGTTTCTGTGTGTATGTTCATTATCTGAGAGCAGATGTGGACCTCGAAGTGCTCTTACCAAAAACTTCTTTGAAACCTCCAGGGAAAAGCTTCAACACAGCAATACGTTTTCACTTACAAACATTGTTGAAAATACTCCAACTGCCTCCCCCCAGGTGTTTCCACTCATAGCAAAGAGTTACTTAAGCAAAATGAAGAAAATAATTAAAAGAGAATCTGCCTCATCCTGTGATGTCATGCATAAACTCAGTGCAGCCATAGCCTGTGCTGTTCCCTGGTCATGCACTCTTTCTGTTATTTGGGATCCTGATATCTGTCTGTTCTGTCTACAGCTGTCTGTAGTCATCAGGCAGAGTTCAGGTTTGCATTGCTTCCAAAATCCCATTAACATCAGTGGGAATCTGAGAGCTCCAACAGTTCACACTTAGATTTCTGGCTAATGCCTGGCTGCACACTGGTATGTAGGCCATGGTTTTATTAGCAAGTCAGATTTTCTCCTTTCCACTCTTATGTTCAAAGAGCTGAACCGCTGGATTACCCATCCACAACTGCTGGTAACTCTTGTTGCAGAGAATCATTTGCAGCATGTTTTTGTGTTCGCCTGTTTTCTGCTGACATGCTTCCCATAGAATCTAATATACCAGAGAAAGGAAAAATATGCAAAAGATTTTAAGTAAGTCCTAAATAATTTTTCAACATTTGTATTTGTTCTTTTTTTGTGTGTTTGTTAAGCTCACATCTGACTATATTTACCATTGCATCCTGAGCAGCTGTAGAAGGATCTGCATATCCTTCCATCCTTGTTCCCTGGGGGAAAAAAAATAATACATTGTCTTCAAAAGTTAAATCCTAAAAGACTGCAGGATATAAAGTTGTGTCTATATGAAGCTATGCTTCATTTCTTTAGACAACCCACATGGGCTTTTAGATTGGATCGATGTATTCAATGGTTGAATTTGCAACTGTAGAAAATATCTTCAAGTCTTCATTTTATGTCCTCTTTTCCTCTAAGTAGATGAACTCCGTAATTACAAAGTGTTGTGAGAGGAAACAACGGGGGAAGTGGATAAACCTATCCCATTTTAAGTCGTGTTTTAAGTAAGCTTTTACTTTACCACCACCATCCCACCACCATCTCCAGCATTATGGATGTTATATTGCTTACTATGATATGGAACTATGAGGGGAAAACAAGGATAAGAGTGATATTTGCCATTCACCAATTGTTTCTTATCAATATGCATAATACAGAAGAATCTTTTCTCGATATTTTTTTTCTCCCTGCACAAACCACAAAAGCAAATACATCAAATAATGGTGATTTTGCTCACAATCATCGTCTAAAATTAAGATCCAAGACTAGGAAATTGTTTGACAACTTTAATACATAGACCACATTTTCCCATATGTTTAATAACTTTTCAGTTACACAAATCAAGCTGGAAGGCTTTAGTAAACACGCTGTGATCTGACTTACAGAGTTGTTAGAAAAAGAGAAGAGCACACAACTTTTGGAGAAGCTTTTTTAACCGTAATTATCTTGTAAGGGTACAAATCAGCCTTAGTTGCAGAACACTTAACAATCTTAAGCTGCATGTAATCGCTGCCTTAATGGTACATGTTTGAAGCAATTTAGTTTAAAATTTAGTCATTTTACCCTGTATGTGAAAGGGAGAATTAAAATTATGCATTGGCTATCATCTCGTAGAATGACTGAATTGTAGCTCTTTTCTAATAAAAATGTTAATTTACACTTTAATTAAATGGTACAAATAATGCACAGTGGACTTCCTACTAACAAGATTGACTACTTGAAGGAAGTTATGCTGGACTGACTGCATAAAGTTAAATAAACACAGGGGGAAAAAGATAGACAGGCAAACAATGAAATAAGTTAAATAATTCTTTACATAAATCAAATGCCCACTTCCTTCATTAACATTTAACAATGATTGCTCTTCACATAGTTTTGCTGGAGAATCCGATGCTATGTATAATTATTTTTTTAATTGTAGAAAATTTCAATTAATATTAAAAAAAAGAAAATTAGCATAAAAAGCTTCTGTGCTTTTTTCATAGTAAAATACCAGTTAGCCTGAATTTGTAACTCAGCTTATTTATTTATGAAGGACTAACTATTCCAGAACCTTTAACTTCTAATCTGCCTCAGTGGGGACATGAGAACCATAAATACCACACTGTAACAATTGAATAGTCAGATGTGTGTGTCAGAAGTCTCAAGATTTAAGAGAAATCAAAGCAAAGAGTTTGGGAAAAAAAAACCCCAAAACATTAGGGTTTGCATTGGAAATGTTGCTATAGAACAATTTCGTGAGTTGCATGGTACTAGATTGGATATATTTTAATAAAATATCAGTGACTTCTATTATATGACCATTTCTGAACCTGGATGATTCAAGTAACAATCTTCACAAGTATATAGTATAACTGAACTATTCTTTATCTTCTGAAAAATACAGTTAGATCTTGTTAGCTAAGAAGCTGCTGATTTCAGGCCTCTATGAATACCTGTGGTTTAAGAAAGTAAGGGACTAATAATTTAGTCTGAGTTAATTTATTTTAAATTTGTTCTTTTGACAAGTCAAATGTGTCTCAGGGTTTTAATAAAGGTGAGAAGTGAGGTTGCTTAACCTAGAGCTCTTCATTTTTATGCAGGAAAATTTTTACGTCTCCGTGCAAACATACTGTGATTTAGTACGTGCAGCAGCACAAAGAGCTTAATGTTTAAAGCAGACACCTATTTCATACTTTCTTTCATAATCAAATATGGCTATATCTCCAGTTTTACATTATGCCTAGACTAAATTAGGAACCACGTGTTCTAATAATGCAGAAAATAGAGCTTTAAAAATGAAAATCTCATTTGTACATGCAAGTAGACTCCTTTTGAGATGAGATAGAATGAACAGAGGGTCAGCAGTTGAATATCCAGGGACTTAATGAACTAGTCTGTTTACCTTTCCCTCCATTTGAAAACTAAAGTCAAAGTAGATGAAGGAATTCAAGTTCTCTTCCTCTTCTGCTCTTTCCCCTCTCTTCTTCAGAAGTGTAGCCCTATTGAACTATCTTTAACCATAGTCACCTTAAAATTTGAGAATTCTCAAACAGTATCAAAACTTATGAACTTTTTAGAAATGTAAGTCATATTAGTTGTTTTTACAGTACCTGAGCAAGGTTCATGAGCGTATCTCTGAAGTGACCTGAAGTCTCAGAATCAATGTCTTGTTGAAGATCACTATTATATTCTAGGTTAAAACAAAAATGTATAATGTAAATCATAAATGAGCATGCTCTGAATAGTACTACTGAAGATTAGCAAACAAAGGATAAATAAATAGGGTGCTAATACATGTCTATTTTCATAGTGACTGTTCCACAGTAACCCGTGCAGGTTCTACACGGACTTAGCCATGGGGATGCAGGTCTGTCTGGGCCCTGCTGGGGACTTCAGCTGCTGCCCCGGCTCACCTGTCCACCCACCCACGGACACAGCCCTACCACTGCTGCTGCTGTGTGATGATGGCATACTTGGAGGTGGCCCATCAAGGCAGGCAAGAGGAGTGTCCAGCCTGAGTAAGCACTTTTTGAAGGGAAACCGTTATGTACTTTTTTTTTTTTAAAGTGTGCAAGTTTCTGAAAATCCCCAGATGTGGCTACCAAGTATTTCAAACTTCATAGGCAGCAGTCCGTCTCACAAATACTATGACATGTTGTCAACTTTACACATTTTCCCTCAGCCTTTTGTATATAATTATGGGAAGGGAACCAGTTAGTACTGAGACATCATTTTTGTAGTTCTGTTCCCTCATGTTTGCTACTGCATCTAGAGCACACACAGTACAACTGCTACTGTGCCCTTGTGAAAAACATTACGCATTAAGTAGGCTTCTTTCATCTGGAAGATCTCCATGTTTGATCTTGAGGCTAATATGTCAATTAGGCATTTTTCTTCGGTGTCTACTCCCTATGTGGAAAGAAGGAAATACAAAAAGATGTTGTTAGTAGATACTACATCGTTTAGAAGAAAGCAATGCTGCACTTATCAAAAGTAACAGAAGAATAGCAGCCTCTGCTGGAACAATTTAGAGGGTACTTTTGAGTAGTCTACCTGTTTAAATAGAAAATGACTTTAAATTAATAGTAGAACCCCATATTGCAAATATATTCCTACTTTATATGAATTTTAGCATGTACAAGTGGGGAATGAAGCAAGGCTAGTGTTGACAGAAACATAATGGGAAGAATTTTAGAGCTTTAGTAAGAATTTAGGATTTGCTGAAAGAAATCAGATGCAGAGATTGAGCATACATCCTCAGCAAGTGTTCTGGCAATCTGATGTAGATATGTGTACAAGCATTATGTTGTGCTTCTTTCTTTCTTTCTTTAGTAATATTAAAGTCTGTAATGCCTACTGTAGAACTTGGTATTTAAGGGAAGTATAATGGCCATGCATGCAGTGCTGCAAATCACTGTCTATTCCCACATGTTTTGAATTAACTTTTCAAACTTGACTTGACGTAAGATTCACTGCATATGCTGCTTTTGGTATGCACATGTATAATGTTGATGTGTATTCTGCCTTTGGGATCATAATTTTAATAAAAACCATGCTTCCCGTGCTACCAATGATATTTCATAATCCATTTAATGCCAGCTGTAAATAGAAAGACATCAGTAGTTCTAAAAAGTGTATTGGTTTAAGTGTCTGAAGGACAAGAAAAAACAGTGGGGAGTTTTTTTGGGTTTTTTTTTTTTTTTGAGGGGATTCTTAAAATGTATAAGATAGGTCACCTTGCTCAGAGTTGTACAAGCTGTATCTTATCTGTGACTGTGGACAGTAGCAATAAGAAAAGGAAGGCACTGCTGAGCTCTGATATGTTCCCATCTTCCAGGAACTGGCAGTTTCAGAATTTCCTGAGAAGGAATTTGTCAAGGAATATTATTTTCTGTAGCCAACATTAGCCCCATTTTCTAGGAATTTGTTGAAGTCCTGTATGAACTCATTTGTGCTTCTGCCCTATGAAAAAGTATTTTTGTTTGTTTCAAAATGTCAGTTGTTTAAGGAACATAGGCTCAGATCCTGGGAAGAATAGGAAACATTTTCTTCAAAATATGCAATCAGTTCAATTGGAGTGGACCAATCATTGCTTTGTCACAGAGTACTTTGTGTTTATGTAAAGACATGTTCTACTGAAGAAGTACGGGTCTCTTCGGAGGGGAAGGCTTAGTGCATGCCATTGGCTGTTCAAATTAATCTTGTTCATAACATACATAAATGCTTGCAGGATCAGGACCTTACCTTTCCCAGTATAAATATTTATTCACTTACAGAGTTTCCCATGGGTGTTAAGTCAGTTGTTACATGAGTAGGATATTATTTTTGCTGGTTTTAGCATATCAATTAATAAACTTTGTGTAGCACCGCGTGTCTGATTACCTAGTGTACTACTAGGTAATACTACTACTACTGTAGTAGTACAGTATTCCAGTGTATGAACTTCCAGCAGTTTATCAACCATTTAAATGTCAAAATAAATCAATTTAACATGTGTTCAGAACTGTAATTAGTGACTGTGAGTCTAAGCAATTCTGAATTAGACAAGTACCTTCAAGGCATGCCAGAGCTCATGGGCATCATAGGAGGCAGGTGGATACATCAAGCCAACCATGACTTCTTTGAAGTGATGAGAGAGATTCTCTTTTAGGTCTGTTATCAGATCCTTGAAAAGGAAAAGAAAATGCATAGACAGGATTATTTCAATAGTCACACTTTATGAAGACAGCTTAAAAAAATGTTAGTGGTTTTCTCTGTAAATGGATAAAGATGAACTGTTGAAGAGGAATTCTGGCTAAAATTAAACAGGAACATCATTCTCTTCATAGAAATAATAGAAACACCAGGTTGGAAAGGACCTACAAGATCGTCTAGTCCAACCGTCCCCCTATCACCAATACTACCCACTAAACTACTAAATCATGTCTCGTAGCATTCTTGAACATTGCCAGGGGCGATGACTCCACCACCTCCCTGGGCAGGCCATTCCAGTGCCTCACCACTCTTTGAGAGAAAAAGTTTTTTCTGACTTCTAAGGTAGTTTTTCCTGTCATTAAGTAGTACCTGCTTCTTTTAATAGTATGGGTGAGATGACAACAGAGGCACAAGCAAGGCTACATAGGATTGTTGATTTTTGCTTAATTAGAATACAGAAAAAAATTCAGGGGTTTAAATACAACTAATACTTAAAGGCTTGGAAACCTGAATACCATGGCAGAGCATCTGTAATTTCCCTTGGCGTACTCCTTGTGAGAATCAGTGGGAGCTAAGGACCTTTGGAAGTCAAATCTCATAGAACACTCGTGCTTTTTTCAGTGTTACTTGCTATGTGAATAATTTAAAATTAAAAAAAAAAATCATCCATATTCCTCCTAGTACATAAAAATGTCTGCATTGGTTGTGTNATGGATGAGAGTTGCCTCCCCACACTCCCTTTCCCAGTAGCATCCTTCAAAACACTGCAAATGCCAGAAGCTTGTTAGTTATACTGTTGCTGTTTCTGATTAAGAGGATACTTGTGCACTCATTTTTAATTTTATTTTTTTATTTCTGAATTTAAAAGAGTACCAGGAACGANCTTCTAAGGTAGTTTTTCCTGTCATTAAGTAGTACCTGCTTCTTTTAATAGTATGGGTGAGATGACAACAGAGGCACAAGCAAGGCTACATAGGATTGTTGATTTTTGCTTAATTAGAATACAGAAAAAAATTCAGGGGTTTAAATACAACTAATACTTAAAGGCTTGGAAACCTGAATACCATGGCAGAGCATCTGTAATTTCCCTTGGCGTACTCCTTGTGAGAATCAGTGGGAGCTAAGGACCTTTGGAAGTCAAATCTCATAGAACACTCGTGCTTTTTTCAGTGTTACTTGCTATGTGAATAATTTAAAATTAAAAAAAAAAATCATCCATATTCCTCCTAGTACATAAAAATGTCTGCATTGGTTGTGTTCTTCAATTTATTTATACATTACATTCAAACTGAATTCACTACTTCTGACAGATGCTGGATTAATAAAAANTTTTTATTTCTGAATTTAAAAGAGTACCAGGAACGAATCCCATGTTACAAACTGTCCTTTTTCTCTGAGATGCATCTTTGCATCTGTACTTTGGTTTTGATACCTATCTGAATATAATTAAATCAGTAGCTAGAGTAGCAGTGAAGAAGAACACATGCACATTAAAAATAAATTTATGAGGAAGAAATGTTTGCAGTCTTCAGTGAATGCACATTAGATGCATTTGACAACCACTAAATCAGACATGGAATAGAAATTAATTCATTAAGACATTTCACTTGTGACAACATGCCTGTGAGAAAATGGATTAATAATACAAATGGATACTAATTAAAAATTATTCCTGCAATCAGAACTAGGAGCAGTAAAGTACTACAAAATAAGGAAAGACAACTGTAAGATGTCCTTATTAACATTTCCTTATTTGTCTCTTCTGTAACAAATCCTTGAAGGCTAATTGTAAGGTGGAATCTTAAAGCTTCTCTGTATGTCTGAATCATGCAGCCAATTCAGGGGTTTATTTTATTTTTTTTTTATTATATATTTCTCCTCCTAATGTGTCACACTTAACATTTGTCAAATGAACTGGGCATAGTGGCTACCATGTAGAACAGACCAAATTGAAATTCAGAGGGTGGGTGACCGTATTGACATAGATTAAGCTGAGAAGGCTAAAACTGTTACTGCCTCCCTGTCTGTCTTCTCTGTTCTGCGGAGTTTACCACTCAGAAGCTGGGACTGCTGAATGGCACATTTGCCCAATGTAGTATATCCAGTAACACAGATTACAGTCAGTGAAACGCTATGACTGATGTCTGCTAAAGTATTTTCTGAAGCATGAACTGCAGCATTTCAGGGCAGGACACATCCTGTTTGGCATTTCCTGCCCAGGATAGCAAACTTTTGAGGGATAAATCAAATAAACTGCACGGAGCACTAACCAGATGAGCTATTTCAGTGCATCTGCTATTACAGGTCAGATGTAAAAACCCCAGCATTCCTGTTTCATCTCTGAAATAGAATAGAATAGAAATTTGTACTGACCGCCATTCCCACATGGCAAAAGGTAGAACTAGTTGGGATGTTTTGAAAGCTACCAAGAATACCTTGATATATCTTCAGTTATCAAGTATTCCCAGTGCTTAACAGATTAATTTAAATTAAAATAGTATCCAGTTTCATACAGCACTTTTCATCACTAGATTTCACAGGGATTTTACATACAGTGTTGCTATTAATTTCGCCCTTATATAGCTGGAGTAACTGAGGAAAATGGAGGGATTGCAGCTTTCCCAAATTAATTTGGTTAGCAATAGTATATCTCAAAATAGAATGAGGGTATGTGTGTACGTTTAAGAACTTGAATTAAAAAAATTACCTTGTTATATACAGTAAATAAGGATAAAAAGCATTTGAAAAAAGAACCCAACTTTTTATGTCTTATAATTTTTGAAACACTTTTCAAAGATTCATAAATTTAACATGAAGCAGCTCAGATGAGTATTGTACTTAGTGTATGGATGGGATTACTGAGAATGTCAGTGCTTGAGATGAGAACATTAAATCAGTGCATCAGTAAAATACTACTACCCATAATTGTTGGTATGGTGTTTTTCTTTTGTGTTTCAACCCAATTACAATACTATCTTATTACATATTCCACAAACTTGATGTAGAACCTTCTGAAAGCTCATAGGGGAAGAAATAAATCTGTCCAGAAATTCTGGTTTGGTCAATAGAGGAGGAGGAGAATGAACTACGGGAGAACTTCTTGTGCCTTGTTTTTCTAAATTTTCTGTGTGGCAGACGTACTTCTACTGCCATATAAATGACAATTTGCAACCATCAGAGGTATCAATAGTTAAATGAGCAAAGTTGTGTGCCAATCCACTGGTACCCGCTGGCTGTCTGCCAGGATTTTGGTTCCAGTGACTGACCTGAGAGAGGGGCTGACTGACCGCACTGGAGACAGGAGGGAGAGAGAAGTAATGAAAGTGTAAGGTGGCAGTGCCATACCCTGCCATACGTGTCTCTGTACGCCTCGGCAATCATGAGCCGCTGGGAATTGCAACGCTGCGTTAGGATATCGATCAACACATCTTTTTCACAACCTGTGAAGGACACATGACACAGACTCTAAATTAACAAAGTGTTGTTATTTACTTACATTTGTGGTTGTTCATGTTTTGTTCAAGAACATTAACCTTCTTGAAAAAAAAAATTATCAACAGATTAATATCGCACTGGTATTTACCAAAATCACTTATATTTACTGTTCTTATGTACCTTTCACTTTCTGGTGTAACACCAGCAAAAAGTGAAGTGGTGCATTGTTCTCAGAAGCATCATCATTTCTCTCAAGCTCAATGGATTTGAAAGCATCAATATAAGAGATACAGGCTTCCATCTATTTGGAACTAGACACACCAGCAAAATTTGTGGCTGGGCCTGGGAAATCATACTTGTATGCCCTGTCCATATTGATTAAACTGTCATTTCAGGATTAGGGATCTCTTTGATGGGGCTGAAAAATTATGGTCGTACCTTTTGCTGAAAAACAGAAAGATATATATTTTCCGAGGAATTATATAAAATATGTAATGATTAAAAAAGCCCAATAATATTTTAACCTATTTCGATTTTGTTGAAGGTTACCTATGATCTTTTGCTTGATGACTAGAGCATAACGCTAATGAATAAGTATACACTACTTATGGAAAAGAAGATAATGCTTAACATATTCTGAAAATGATTTTATAATTTTAAACTTTTTTCCATCCCAAAAGTTGGCTCTTAGCAATTTCATATGGCTGAGCATTTAATGACATTCCAGCATAAGTGTATCTCCAAGAGTAAATCAATTGACTTTATCACACTTGCAGCAAAGATGAGCGAGGCTGGAAAGCCTGGGGTTCAGCTCGCATCTGAATGAAGTAGTGTAGTCTCTCAAGTTTCTACCAGTCATTGTTATATAGGCATATATATATTATATACATAAATATATATAGGTACTCATCTGTACCTATTACAGCTTTGTTAGGCAGATTTTATCATATCATCAATAACTGAGAGGCTCCGTTTTGACACAAATGTAACTGGACATTGAATACTTTTTTTGTTAAATTGGCATTTTTTATTTTCCCAATTGCTTTGAAATTAGAACTTTGCTCCATGTACTTTTATAGGTAACTTAAATTTAAGGTTAATGCACTTTTATTTAAGATACTAAATGAAGAGAATAATCTCTGCATTGTCATGTTAGCAATATTGCATTAAAAGTACTGTTTGAAGTTTAGCAAAATGTTTAAAAAAAATCATCTGTAGCCTACTTATTCAAACAGATACTTAGATTCCTCTTGATCAATAATACTTATTTGGATTCATTTTACATTAAGACTGAGTCATCACGTTTCCATTAAAAAACCTGAAAACAGAATGCAAGATTTGGTGCTGTAAAACCTTGCAAAGAGTCCAAGGAGGAGGAATTGTTTCAGATGATAGTACAAAAAAATAAAATCAATATTCTGATGCTCAGCAATGCCAACGATGTTCAACAGGAAAACACAAAAATGTGAACACAGAAAAAGCTTTGGTGAATAAAACAGGTTTGTTTTTTTTTTTACATTCTCCTGTGTGAAAGATGGTAAATTCTTTAAAATTTCTACTCAATATATTTTTATTTCTTGATGACTGATTGAAAGACTTAACAGTCCCTTGTTATAGTTATTTGATGAAGCTACAGTTAAAACCCTTTCCTTTGCTGCCCTTCACTGTAGTGACATGGCACAGAATTCTGTTTTAATTACTTTCTTACTGCAAGTGTTGGTACAGATTTTAGCTTAATCTTAATCACCTCTTAGTTCCTGTAAATGCAAATACATGGTTTATTTAGACGTCACCAGTGTGTCTTACTGTGATACCTTGAAAAATCACCAGATACATGGTGAAACTCAATTTAATGGTTCTTATTGTTCCTAATGCTTGTTATTTTATGAGAGCTTTCTGAAAAGAAAAAGAAGTGTCAGTCAGTCAAGTCAGTCAAGATACTCACTAATTCCCTGTAGGGCTCCTCCCAGCAACTGGGCATCCATAATAGGGTTAAAATTTGGAGCAGGAAAAATCGTTCCTTGCACCTGCTAAAGGAGAAAGCAGCCTTTAATTGAGATGTTTTACATCTATAACACTGACTATATAATGCTGCTGAAAGCCAACAATCCTAACATTAAGTTGTCTTCCCTTCATGAAAACAGGATGCAAAGCTTTTCACTTATGAAACAGAACTTAAGCTTGCAGTAAGCCCTAGGAAGACTATGTTTGAGGAAGTGCAGGATATTTCAGAAGTTAGGCCTGAAAAAACAACAATCTTTTTTTTCTTTTCATTAAAATGTAACCACATCTTTGCGTCTGTCTCTTTCTTTCCCAGTCTTTTTCTGAATTACTTTTTTCTCTCTTTCAGAGTTAATCCATGATATCCCTGACAGTCTTCAATATCTATTTCTCATGGTAACTGTAACTTGAAAGAACTAGTGCGAAAATGATGAATGAGATACATTGGTTGCTTACAAACCTAGTCCTTTTTAAAGTAATGATGTTACTGCTAAGTGTGAGATACCTTTCTGACGTGCCACATACAAGGCAACACCATTTTTCTAGTTGCTTTGTAACTGATTAAATTACTGTCATTTTTTGTCAGTGATATTTTATTTCATGTATTTTTCCCTATTTTTATGAGATCTTAAGAAATCTGTGAATAATAAGAGCTGCTACTAATTTTAATAGAATCAAGGATCCACACATACACAGATAGCTTACCACTTGCTGTGTTGTAGCTTTTTTTTTCCTTTTTCTGTGTGTCCGGGAGCAAATAACATTCATTGTGCTGTATTGTATTTACCATGGAAGGCAAAGCCAAGGAAATTTATTGGCAGATAGGTGAGTGGAGAGAGGGTTTGATTCTTGGATGCTGCACTGCTGTCTGTGCCTGGCTGAAGCCCCACGCGGACAATCCCTACACCTGTCCCAGAGGACAGGGCCTTAGTGCTGTGATGGCAGGTGGCATTGCTGTCCTGTGGTGACAAGTGCTAAACAGCAGGTGAGAAGGAAAAAACTGGTTTCAAAAGCAGTGCAGAAATCCAAGAGGTGGCTTTTCTGAGCAAGCAACTGCTCTAACGCCCTTCGGTGCAGTCTTATGGGGAGAGTGAAAGCATGAAAGATGGTATAGTTTTAAGTTGCTGTGCAAGACTGAATGCTTACAATAATCTTGTGCTCTGAGAGATAAACCTGGAGGTTGCGGCAAGCATTTTGTTTTGCAAAGATTTGCTACAAACTTGTCATATTTCAGAAGCATCTGTGGTTAGGAAGTTGTTTTGCTCAACATTCCTCATGAAAATGAGGAAGTATGTCAAAACACTCACCTTGGGAAAGCTGGGACTCTGCTTTCAGAACATAGGGTCCAGTGTGCAAAATCACATTTCCTCCCAAAATTTGTATGCTTAAGTGTGCCTAGGAAATGCAGATATATAGGAATTGCAGCAGTGTTATCCCAGCAGAGCAGTAGAGGCATTTGGTAACTGAATGAAATTACAACAGATTGAATTTTGATCAGGGAGCAAATACATGGGAATAGGTTGTTCCTTTCTATTATCTTTGGTTAGAGAATTTCTACCGCCCTGTTTTGAAGCAGGGCATTTTTAGGGTTGATTGAACACCTGAGTGTGGTTACACGTACTGCTATTTCAGTTCATTCATTTCCACTCAAGTCAGCTGTGACTGACCAATAAACCCCTAGAAATGAAGAAGGCTCAAAGGAGCTGGGCAAGGGCACTGTGCCTGTGAAGCTCAGGGAATAGTGCAGGATGTGACTGACTGCTACTGTAGTGAAGAAAGCTGATTTTATCTCAACACAAAGGGGACTGAGGGTGACGTTTGTTTTAGACAAACAGCTCTAGACAGTTCAGTGGATAAACTGGTGGTGTAAGTGTTTATACCTGGTTTCATTGGAAGGGCGTGAATGTCTCTCTGTTAGTCAGGCCAGCATGAAGGGGATGAATAAATGTCTCAGCACAATACTAAATAACTAAATACTAAACAACTAATGAAATAATTTGGAAGAGAGCAATGGATTTGAGCTAGCTTCAGCCCCTGTATTCCTTCCTGGTGACTGGGGATGCCCAGGATTGTAAGAGCATATCATAGAGATCAGCAATGGGAGTCTCATCAGTATTACATTTCTACTGTGCTTTTAATACATTTTGTAGTATTCTGCTAGACTGAAAATCCTGTGTAAAATCACATATCCTCAGAAGAGTAGATCTGATATTATACATTACAGCCTTTATGGGTGGCATATCTAAAGGAAGCTGGTGAGAGAATATTGGACTGACATCAGGATGGTTAGTTCTGAGTCTATGGCTATTTGTTTTGCTTACACGACATTGTTTTCTCCCATAAGCTCTGAAATACACAGAGAAATTAGTAGTATGATCTTGTGACTTTTCTTCTACATGCCCTTAGATGGTCACTGTAGGGATGCTAAGTCATTTCCCTGTTGAGATTTTTCTTACTTAATATTTATTTTTAAAAATAGATTTAATTCTTCCAAATATCCACCAGAAGATCCTGAACATCCAGTGAAATTTATGTGAAAGAAAAAAAGCTGCCTATATAGAGAAGAAATAAACCTTTAAACACCCTCCAGTGAATGAAATGTCCAACAGGGTTCTGAGTAATTCAAGCAACAGCTCCCCATCGATCAGGTTGAATTATTAGGAAGGCCATAATACTGGTACCATCATCAGAATCCAGCAGCTTTGAGGCAGCAATCACATTACAATAACTCCTTCTGGAGATTAGTTGAAAATATTTTACAGGACCAGAGAGCACATCATAAATCAAAGTGAATAAAAACCTGCAGAATCGCTACAGCTTCCTCTGCGAAATAGGAGACATGAGGTGGTAACTGCTGTGAGACAGAGCATCAAGAATTACTGTGATGATCATTAAAAAAAAAGGGGGGGGGGGGGGGAAGGCCCGACACACCAAATCTATGCTTTTATCCAAAGCCATCCTAGATAGCAATGATATTAAAAAAAAAACCTAAATAACCGATGTGCCCAACAAGACCAGTAGTAAACCATCAAAAATCAGTAAAAAGCATGTTGTGCACCTTTAGCACTAAACTGCTATAAAATAAAGATAAAAGAATTCAGGAGAATAAGATCAGCAGAACAGTGACTTATGGGGTGAGGAGAAAATACTAGGATTGCACTGATATCATCTTTCCCTTTCTTAAGAAACAGTTTCACAATGAATGTTATTATTAATTGTAGTTCAGCACTTCTAGGTTATAGTTTATAAAGTTAAATATTAAATTCCAACCTTTCACCTACAGACTGAATAAATTTCTTTTAATTTGTACAAACAGGCTTTTTACAAGTTGAACCTTTCTGGTCAGAACTCTTAATGTTAATTCATCTTTAGCCTGCTGAAATTGGCTTTATCAATGAAACTTTTATAAAGTTAGTTCATATTAAAGAGTGAGGGACTATTTCCATTGTCTGCAGGGAAGGCAAATCAGGCCCTATTTGCTTTCTCTGACCCTGGGTTTAATATGTCTGAGTTTCCCTCTGTAGGAAAGTCCTATTTTAATTATTTATATGTAATCAGCTACTGTATATTTAATACTAAAATTCAAGGCAGTATTCTCTCTCGAGACTAAACCCAAGTATGTTCTGTGTCTGCCTTCTTCAAATAAAAGTGATTCAGAGGTTTGCTGGAGTACAAAATAATTAATTGACACAGGGGCTGAAATACAGAACTGCTAAGGTCAGGGAGACGGTGGGCCATGTCAAGGGGCAGAGGGGGCAGAATAAAAGATCTAAGTTTCATGCTCTCATCCACTTTGTGATCCTGAATTTCACACTTAAAATGAACATTATGTTGCTGTAAGCTGAAATTACCCCGGTTTTAGAAACTGAACTGGGAAAATCTTTAACCGTCTTGATCTGAAGTCACTACTGACCCCATTTGGATAAGGAGGCTGGGCTGGGTGACCTACCAACCCTCCATTCAATCTCATCATTCTATAATTTTTTTCAAAGCCAAAGATTAACAGGAATTTCTCCAATAACATTAATCACACACCCATTGTTCTCAATGACTAAGTGGGACTGAGTGACTAAGAGACTTACATTATGCTCTGGGGGTCAATCTTGTAGGGTGTACACCAGTTCCACATATATACTTTGAAGAATTCTAAACTTTTTGCAGGATTAGGCACAAAACATGACATTTGATGATCAAGTTGATGATAAATGATCACTGGTGTCCACTGTACATAATGTGACTATTTGAGTTATCATGCCGGTATGAGTTGTGTACATTGTCAGTATAAAACCACTACAAACTTTATGTAAAATTTATTTATGCATTTTCATTTCCCAAAATGGAAAGCTGGCAATGGTATAATGAGAGTGGAGCCTAAGAGCTATGATTATTAGGAGTGACAGACTTTGATACTTAAAAAGAACATAAAGTTGTTGTTTATGGATATTAAGTGAGCCTAACTATAATGTCTGTATGGAAGCTACAGTAAGCCTGTCTATCATCACTAGTCATAAATCAATCACATTAAAAAGATTCCTTCCCTAAAGGGGTTTTATTTATAATAATCTAGGGCAGATCCTATAGCAGGTAAGGTATTCACTATTTCACAAGTATCTGAATGTACAGATACTGTACAGACTGTACAACAGTTACACCTTTCCGAATGGACATTAGCATATATTCCAACTGCAGAGCTGCACTTTAAGCATCTGGAACCAGGTCAGAGTCAGTGCAAACAGCTTTTTATTCAGCTCTTTCATAGTAAATATAGTCATTCATTAAAAAAAAAAAGAAGGTGGGGAGGGAGGGGGTATCTAAATATCGCCTTAAGGAAATACTGATCTAAAAAAAAATACAGAAGACATATGGATTAGGTCCTCAGTTGGTGTAAATGTACATGACTTTGTTAAAGTCATTAAAGCTTTGTTTTACACAAGGTGATGGTTAAATTTAAATAATCTCCTAACTCCTCTCTTACCTAGATATCCTTCAAGCGCCCTTATTACTAATACAGTGCTGGTTCCCACAGTCTTCATAATGAACCTTGTAAAAATTCATGCATTCTTCTGTGGCTCTTCCCAGCTCTGCGTATGTTTAGATATATCCATTAGGTACAGTGGACAGGACACAGTAACACTAAAATTTTCCTTCCAGTTGTTGGCACTCAAAAATAGCCATCCTCACAAGTGCATGCCTAGATCATGGAATCATAGAATGATAGAAACACAAGATTGGAAAGGACCTACAAGATCATCTAGTCCAACAGTCCTCCTATCACCAATACTACCCACTAAGCTACTAAATCATGTCTTGTAGCACCTTGTCCAGATGCTGGGGAAAAAGTGCTACATTTAGTTACTCAGTCTGGGTACAAGAATGTGGATTTTGTGATATTAGGATGGTGTATTGTTTTGAAATACATTGTTCTGTGATACAAGTTGTTCTGGGAGCGCTGTAGCTAGTAACAACTAGCTGCTTCTAGATTCTTTTGATTCTGTATTCCTACTTCCTCCAGCCACAACAGCAGTTGATTTCCCCTCTTTGTTCCTTGAATCGCCATCTAATTTCATAAACCACTGAGTCCTTTCCAAGTCAACCACTGGCTAAATAAAAGATGGTTTGTCTCGTGACCAAGTCCAAAGTATGCATTGGCTAACACTAGGCAAATAGAATAGTTTAACCTGCTGTATTTCTTTTTTACTGGAAAAATAATTTGTTTCTATCAGCTTCACTGGGCAATGCTTTCACAAAACTTCAGAAGAGATTGCCATTCCTCAGCCGAATATGATAGAAATTCACTATCAAGTTCGAAGTTACTAGTAGGGACAGATAGATGGACAAATACACAGAAATTCAGCCAAATTTT
The DNA here is from genome assembly GCA_013400055.1 of Nycticryphes semicollaris. Lineage (NCBI taxonomy): Eukaryota > Metazoa > Chordata > Aves > Charadriiformes > Rostratulidae > Nycticryphes > Nycticryphes semicollaris. The sequence continues at coordinate 48,689 of VXBJ01000359.1, forward strand.
CTGAAGAAACCATGGGGGAAATGCCTACAATGGTGACTGAAAGAACATGAAGAATCCCACAATTTAGAAGGCTTTTAATTTTTATATCTGGCTTCTAGTATCCCTCATCACTTATGAACCATTTTGCTGGAGCACTCTTTGCAAACATGGTATTCAGCATGGCAGGGCTTCCTGCATTAGAAAGACACTGCCTTCAAAGAACAGCTGAGGAAAGTTATTTCTGAGAGCGATTTGGCCTTTTTATTGATTAGTTTAGACCAGATGCTGTATGTGAGCATGGGGAAATGGCTTTTATACTGACTTTCCTCTGCATTATCCTAACAAAATGGTTATCTATTATTCAGAAGGAAAAAAATCAAAAATATTTTGCTTTTTCCCAACAAAGTATCCAAGAACCTAAATGTAAGGGAAACAGATCTCCAGAGGTGATTCAGTGATTTTTGACTTTAATGATTTTAATCCTCTTTCTGACGTTAATACCCTCATCTACAAAACCAGATCTGTTTCCACAGAGGTGGTCCAGGTGGGCACTTCATACTTGTGTTTGCACATGTGCATTTAACAATTTTGAAAGAAACTGATTCCAAAACAGCTGTGCAGACAGACCGGGTTTGTGTGGTGTTAGTGGCATAAATCAAAACAACAGAAGAGATTGGAAGGGTACTGTAAAATTTCTAATAAGTCTGAAAAATGATACTTGCACTCTACCTTCCTTCTGTGCAAGAGCAAGGAAGTTACAGCTTTTCCTGACTGAAGCCATAAGCAGTCCAACAAAAGTACCAGTAAAGCTGAGGCTGCTTTTATCAAATTATGATGTGTAAAGTTCAGGCAATTGAGTCTTGTGATGGAAAAAGCAATCTAAACTATGAACAACCTTCTAATAATATTTGTTCAGTAAGTCACTCAGCTGATAGCAAACAATCAAAGTCAGACTCCTTAGTCTGAATGTTTCCCTTAGCGAATATCTACTAAAATAAAATGCTTGCTTTATTAGCTAACTGCATGCTATGAGCTGGCTATACTTTAGTGAAGATATCCTTTGTGTGCAACTTTATTAAATAAAATTTTCATGAGTATTTTGATTTACTGTGAGTATATTCTATGTCTTACTCTTCATTTGAATAATATTTGACACAGTAATGGAAGGGGTACATTTAAATATAGAAAAATCTTTTTCCAAAGTCTCCCATGTTTCCCTGTATATCTGTTTTGGAGAGGTCACAAATGTCATCTAATTTCAGGAAATTTTACCTCTGTGGTACCATGGGAGACATTTTTCGTATGTAATCTCTGGTAATGATGTCCCCCTCCGTTGCTGAATCTGGCAGAACTGCTGCTAACACACTGTACATCTCATTCTTGATCTTGGGGGACTCCATCCTATCCATTTGTTTATATATAACTGTATGTAATTACTAATATGTGTAACATAAAATATAAAAGAGGACCAAGTAGATTTTGAAAGTAATACTTCCAATTATTTTTTTCCATGTTTCTTATGCTTCTGAATTGGTGGTATATTGATGTTTTGGGAGCTTTAAGGTGAGCTTTAAGACTTTTTCCTCAATCTAATGTTGTGTTTAAGAAGAGTAGGCAAGGAACTGATGTGACAGCCTCACCGCTCAATACTGGGTAAGCCCTGATTTCTTGCTCATGATTTGCCAGGAAGAGTGATTTTTCTGCTGTTTTGCTGCTGAGGCTCAGCTGAGAAAACTGCCCCTGCTCCATGACTGACTTTATCTTAAGGAAGCAGCAGACATCCAGGGGAGAACATTTGCATGGGCTGTGCACTGCACATCCCCATTCTGTCTGGATGCCTCAGCAGGGAAGTTTGCTCCAATGGTTAGGATCCAGTGAGCTAGTCCATACAAGCCACTAATTTCTCTCCCTTCCCATCCCACAACACATGGAAATGGTAATAAAGAATAAAAATTTACCCAACATCAGAATCCATCACAGTACTTTTCAGAGAAAGCCTGTAATCAGATTTTGACGTCTTTTCTGAGGTTGGTATCTATCCTGTTGCTTACAGTTGCTTCTCTGCTCTCTTCTGTGATTACCAAAATAAAAGACTAATCGGTGTGTTTATATGGTTAGAAGAATCTGTGTCTTTATATATTTAGAAGCAGAGGGACTAGAGAAATGGTATCCACACCATTTATTTTTGAGTATTTTGGTGCAATTCAGAGGATCAAAATTAGGAACTTAGTTTCTCTCTCTGCTCAAGGCTGACTAATGCAGAACAATTACATTAAATTAAGCCTAAAATAGCTGGTGTAAACTTCTCCCACAGTTACGAATTAATGCATAATCTATTATATTTTTATAATACTACCAAGCTATTGCAATATTATTAGAAATATCATAATTACCATTTTTAATGACTAAAAGCAAAAGATTTTCTTCTATAAGTTATTCTATAATGTACTTCTGTAAGTTATTTTATAATGTGCTACCATTAATATCAGGAAACATACGATATGCAGATGCAATGTCAGTTTTTTAAATACTATTAATCTGTTGAGGACAAGAACCTGAACTTCCTGACTTCTCCAACTGAAATGGATCTACTAGTTTTGTCAGTTGGAGTTATTTTTATTGTCTTCCCTTAATTATCAGAAATAAATTAATAACATAGCATTTGAAAGAGAAAATAAGAAACAAAGAAGAAAATCCCTTTTCAGTTGTCAATTGGTCTAGTAAAGAATGCAAGATCCCAAATTGCAGAAAGCCAAGCACATGACTAAAACCCATTCAATACCTTTTACTTTAGAGAAACAAATATATGCAATATAATTTTATGGAAAAAATAAATGATAAATGTGATGAGAATAATTAGGGCAATTATACTTTCAAATAAATAAGGAAAAAAAAGTTTGTCCTTTAGAAAATTCTATACTGATTTGTAAATTTATTGGGAATGCACATGCAAAAAGCGTTTGAGAAGAATGAATAATTGTTCCTATTAATAATCATGAAAAGAATATGAAAGTACCTAGTGAACATAATTATCAGAATGCCAGGTGCAGAAAACAATTTCATATTTTGCTGTCATGAAATAATAACTATATTGTCTTTCAAAATGTAGATTTAAAATTGCAGTGTGAACTTTTATTTTCTTGAGGACTGCTAATGAAACGATTTAATACATTGCTACAATTTACTGACAGAGAACAATAATTCATAGGGTTTCCTGGGTTGCAGCCCTTTAAGAGGTAGCAGTTCTTTGCTTTAAAATATTTTTCACATTGTGCAGAAAAACAAATGTTTAGCAATGATATAGCTGTTCGTTTACTTTCTGCAGTTATGTGAAAATATAAATGCACCAAATAATGCCATGAATCAGTATCTTCTGAACAACTCGCATTTTTAATACAGTTAGGTGATAGTATGCAATTTTTTGTCTTGTGTAACAGCTAAGTGCAAGTATAGAAAACCCACAAACAGAGTCTCACAAATAGATAAAATACAACTTACTTTGTCTTGAAAGGCCTACAATTATGAGGCAGGAACTGATAATTCTTTATATTTTAATCTTTATTTTAGACACTTCATCCATACTATAATTGCCAAATTAGATCCATTTCATGAATAAATTAACTTAACCTGAGATTAATTTCTCCCAGTGGAGGTAAATGGGTCCCAACATGTGTGACAACAATTCAAGAGCAATGAAAAGTTTCAAAAGATTTCAGAGAGCAGGTCATTATACTCACATAATCTCCACAATACATTTTGATACAAGTCTTCAAGTTCTGTTGAGGTGAAAATGGTGGCTTTCCTAGAATAAAACTAGCAGTTCAGTAAGCTAAATTGTTATAGTTAACTCTTATTCTGTGTTGGAGAATTTAGAGAAACCATGCAATCAAACCGATACTAAGCACATTAGGTTCTGAGGTAACAATGAAGGAGGAACACCGCTTGGTACCGTATGTCATCCACTGTATACTTAGTCATTAATCATATATGAAAAGATATGATTATAATGTAAGTAAACAGAGTCCTTAGCTCGAAACCCTCTGTTCTGCTGTGTTGATTTTAAGAATCAGAATTCAGCTAGTCACAGAATGAAATGCTCACCTACACAAAGTGCATGTGTTAATGATTTACTTTTCAGGTTCTGGTCTAACTCCTGTTTCCCTTGTGCTGAAACTGTTCAGCTCATCACTTGTTCTAAGAACTGTCTGTACCTGGCATGCATAGGAAGATGCTTTATAGCCATTATGGAATAAAGAGGGAAAACCCTTGGGCCTCAGTGAAACTCTGTAAATGAGGGTCTTTTCATGCAAGTTCTAATTTTCAAAATCCTGCCAAGAGCTGATCAAAACTCCTGTAACATTGCTCTGTTCAAATACTTATACAGAATCTGAACTACCCAACTGACAGCAAACCCACATTTTTCATAGCTAATGTGATGTATTTTTTCTGTTAATGATACCTATTATTTGATAAATTATTGAAAAAAATACACGGTTTTCTCAACCACCTCCCCCCCGAAAAAAAGTTAAGAAAAGAATATAAAATAGAGGTGCAGAATCAGCCTGTATATCCTCTAGTACAACTTGAATGGAAGGCATAGGCTACCATGGTCCTGACAGGTACCAGTATAGAGAGAATTTTTCTGCAATAGTTGGACAGGAGTAGGAGCTCAAAATCTGAATTAAATGACTTCAAATTTTCTTGTTTTTCCTAATGTATCCATCATATCCATCACATGCTTTGTAGCATTTGTTAAAAGCTGTGTTTTTTTCCTTATAACTTAGGAAAACTTTGGAAAAAATACAAAACCACACTTTATTTTGAAGCCTTAATATCTTACTGAGTTTTCTGATCATTAAAGGCTACCTCTGGGCTAGTATGAACTCAGCTGTTGATTTGAGTACCAGCTTTTGCATGTCAGCATGTCTTTTACATAAGGACTGCAGGTGCATCCTTCGAAACAGTTCAAGGAGTTTCACTGAGAAGGCTTTGGTAGATATTTTTCCTTATTATAGTTACTTACTTTACAAGCTCTTTAACCTCTGTATCTCAAGTGCTCTTTGAGAATGGCTGGGGAATGTAATCCCATTATACACCTCTGCAAAATGATCTGTAAAGAATCTGGTCTGGCTGGTTGGAAGCGCATGTGAGGTGCTGAAGGTGGTAGGATCCAGTCTCCTGATGATAGATATTTTAAAGCAGTGATAAGAATATGAAAACATTTTAAGCCTCTCTTTCAGACTCTAATTTTACATGCATTTCCTTGCTGTGATTAAAATATAATACAGTTAATCTTCAGTACAACACAAAGTGGATTAAGTTTACAGGATTACAATAATGTTTTAGTCTGCTTGTGTCAAAACCTTCGGCAATCAGGAACCATAGGGTAAATAAGTAGACAAAAATTGTTGTTCTATGACATAGAATATTATCTAGAATTATAGAATGTGAGGAAAGGTCTTAACTAATTACTGAACTAGATTCTGGTTTTAATTAATCTTTTGGAGAAAAGCTGTGAGAGAGTCTAGAGAAAAAGGGAAAGAAACTGTTCAACAGAAGAGGAGGTTTCAACCTCCTTTTCACGGTGAATGTCCTTTGGCTGTTCTTTTCTGTCACCAAGGCAAGAGGCAGGACTTATGACAAGGAAATGGAAATATATTTGTCCACGTAATGCTCAGCAAACTGAATCAAATGTCTATGTACCAAAGTGAACCTGTTGAACCTAATCTCACTTTTACACTTTCTTCAAGACAGTAGGTCAGAGGTGTGAGGTGCAAATAATTTCTGAGGGAGAGGCTTATCCTGTCTTTTGGGGGAAAAAACAAAGAAGTCATGTTGCAAGTGCTTTTGGCAATCTCACATTTTATAAAAAATAAAATTAAACAAGGACTACTTGGAGAGACTGCAGAAATAATTACTTATACAGAAAAACAGGAAAAACTCAGATTGTTCAGACCAAAATAAAGTGAAAGAGACCTTAAAGATTCAAGAAAATAAAAGCTTTTGGGAGGGGAAGTGGAAAAGTCATTTGTCCTCTCTGTTCACAGTGAACTGGACAGATGGAAAGCTCTTTTGCTGTTTCTCCCTCTATTTTATCTTTGCAATTCTCACCCCGTTATAGGGTGAGATTTTTTTACTGTTCTGGGCACCTAGTTGCTTTCCTTGCTCTTTTTCTTGCTAAAAAGTTTCCTCTTCATTCTTAATTTTCTCCTCTCTCACTTTGCTACCTGTTCTTCCTCTTTGGAGAGACTTAATTATTCCCTGTAGGAGTGAGGAAGGGTAATTACCTCTTCAGATCCTTCCAGATGATGGAATTTCTCCACTGTGCTAAAGGTTCTCAAGCTTCCCTTGTCATGCTCATTGATGCACTTAGGCATGGACGTTTCAACTGTTCATTTCCATGTTGTTCTAACGGAAAACCTGTTATTCTGCAGGTGATGATACAGTAGGGGTCTGCTGCAGACCACCAGATCAGAGTGACAGGGAGGATGAGGCTCTCTATAGACAGATGGGAGCAGCATCATGCTTGTACTCCCTGGTTCTTATGGGTGACTTCAACCACCCCGATATCTGTTGTAAGGAAAACACAGCAGGGCACAAGAAATCCAGGAAGTTCTTGGAATATGTTGATGATAACTTTCTTCTTCAAATGACCGAGGAGCCAACAAGGAAAGGAGCTGTGCTGGGTCTTGTCCTTACCAACAAGGAGGGGTTGGTGGGAAATGTCAAACTCAAGGGTAGCCTAGGCTGCAGCAATCATGAAATGGTAGGATTCAAGATTCTTAAGGCAGCAAGGAGGGTGTGCAGCAAGCTCACTTCCCTGGACTTCAGGAGAGTGGACTTTGGACTCGTGAGAGACCTGATTGGCAGGGTAGTGTGCAAAAAAGAAATGGAGGGGAGAGAGGCCCAAGAAAGCTGGTTAATATTCAAGGATCACCTCCTCCAAGCTCAGGAGAGGTGCATTCCAAAAAAGAAGTCAGGCAAAATAGCCAGAAAGCTTGCATGGATGACAAAGGAACCACTGGACAAGCTCAAAACTAAAAAGGAGGGTGGAAGCAAGGACGGATAGACTGGGTGGTATATTGAGAAACTGTCTGATGGCCAGGAACCAGATCAGGCAAGCGAAAGCACAGACAGAACTTAATCTAGACAGGGACTTCAAAGGCAGTAAGAAAAACTTCTATAGCTATGTCAGGGATAAAGGCAAGACTAGGGAAGTTGTTGGCCCTCTCCACAATGAAATGGAAGACCTGGCCACCCAGGATATGGACAGGGCTGAGCTACTGAATGACGTTTTTGCTTCGGTCTTCACCGGCAAGGGCTCTAACTGTTCTGCCCAAGTCATGGAAGGCAAAAACAGGGGCTCTGAGAATGAAGAACTGCCCACAGTAGGAGAAGGTCAAGTTTGAGACCACCTAAAGAACCTAAAGGTGCATAAGTCCATGGGACCTGATGAAATGCGTCCATGGGTCTTGAGGGAGCTGGTGGATGAAGTTGCTAAGCCGTTTTCCAACATGTTTGAGAAATCATGGCAATCTGGTGAAGTTCTCACTGACTGGAAAAAGGGGAACATAGCACCAATATTCAAAAAAGGAAAAAAGAGAAGACCAGGGAACTATAGGCCAGTCAGTCTCACCTCTGTGCCTGGCAAGATCATGGAGCAGATCCTCCTGGAATCTCTGCTAAGG
>VXBJ01000359.1:56707-136366 GCA_013400055.1 Nycticryphes semicollaris
AGAGGTGGGCTAGCGCAAATTGCATGAAGTTCAACCAAGCACAAATACAGGTTGGGTGGAGAATGGCTGGAGAGCAGCCCTAAGCAGGACTTGTGAGTCCTTCTTGTGGTGGAGAATCTCAACATGAGCCAGCAGTGCGCACTGGCAGCCCAGAAAGCCAACTGCATCCTGAGCTGCATCAAAAGAGGCGTGGCCAGCGGGTGTGGAAGGTGATTCTATCCCTCTACTCTGCTCTCATGAGACTCCACCTGGAGTACTGCATCCAGTTCTGGAGTCCTCAACAAAGAAAGGACATGGAACTATTGGAATGGGTCCAGTGGAGGGCCACAAAGATGGTCAGAGAGGTGGAGCACCTCTCCTATGAAGACAGGCTGAGAGAGCTGGGGTTCTTCAGCCTGGAGAAGAGAAGGTCTCCGGGGAGACCTAATAGCAGCCTTCCAGTAGCTGAAGGGAGCCTACAGGAGAGCTGGAGAGGGACTTTTTGTCAGGAAGTGTAGTGACAGGATAAGGGGTAATGTATTTAAATTGAAAGGGGGAAGATTTAGATTAAGTACTTGAAAGAAATTCTTCACAGTGAGGGTGGTGAGACACTGGAACAGGTTGCCCAGGGAAGCTGTGGATGCCCCACCCCTGGAAGTGTTCCAGGCCAGGCTGGATGGGGCTTTGAGCAACCTGCTCTAGTGGGAGCTGTCCCTGCCCACAGCAGGGGGGTTGGAACTTGATCTTTAAAGTTCCTTCCAATTCTAACCATTCTATGATTCTATGATAATAGAAACCCTGAGTAAAAATAATGAGACATAATTTCTTATTAGAGATGCATATACTTCTAAAAATTAATGGTTTAATTACAGTGATAAGTAAAAAAAAACAATTTAATATGAAATTATTCGATTTGTTTTCCCTGAAAGCTCACTTCTAGCTATCAGTTACATATAAACTAAAACCAAAATTCACATTATTGGAATGATAAACTTCAGGTATTGCACTGGAGTATCTTCAGATAAGTGAAACGCTGACACTAGCAACCACAGTTGTACTGCTGGTTTTGTGCAGTATTACTGCAGTGGCAAACAGCAATGTGCTAAAAGCATGGGCCTTTTTACTCTCTGCTGCTGAGCCTGCAGTTTATGTGGTGGAAAGAAAATTTGTATATAACCAGAGCTGGCAGAATTGCTAGTCCTCACCAGAGTAGAGAATGTGTGAGCACGTGACAGAGGTGAAGAAAAAGTGGTTAAAAGGTAATCTCTAGCTCCAATGTCTTGAGTGTTTGAAAAATGCGTCAATGGGAATTACACTCACTGTAGGATCTTAAAATCGTGTATAGAAACTTAGTCACCATGATTAAACAAAGTATTTAGTGGTAAATACCTTAACACAATGAATCACCGTGGGATCTATTTAACTTTCACAACTCCCAAGTTCTTACAAAAGAAAGTTGGGCACTTATCTACCTGTAACCTCCCCTTAGGGTTGCCAGGCCCAAGTTGTGCTCGCTTTGTGGGCAGGGCTCAGAGCACAGTGTGTGTGCACAGGAGGCAATACCCAATACGGTGAGAACTGTGGAGCTGGTAATCTGTGCCTTGGAAGGGTGACCACCAGTTGCCATTTGGGGTATAGCCAGTGACAGGAGGCTGACCATGTCAAGCAACGGGAGCTGTTAAAGAAGAGAATAGAGTTTGAATGAGACAGTGGGTAATGAAAGGTGTAGTTGATGTAGCTTTCTAGAAAGAGCAGAAGCATTATTACTTACTGAGTGTAAAATTATGTTTTCATCAGTGTCAATATAATTTAGAATTGTGGTTTCTGGTGGTTCATCAGTAGAAGGTGGTGAAAAATATTTTGGGCCTACAGATTGTTTCTCAGTCCTGAGTGTCACTGATGTGGATACCAGGAAATTATCTTAGGCCAGCACTGATGTGTTTGCCTTTCTGGTATTGCCCAAGCTCAGACTCCTATTCTGTAAAGTACTGATAAGCAGTATAGTAATTCCAGTGAAGTTGTTGTTTCCCTGGATTCTACTTCGGCAGCAGCTAATAGATTATTTGTTAAAATATTTGCATACTGGCCACCCAAAACAAAACACTAACACATTTGTTGCAAAGCTCTAATCCTCCAAATCCAACTTCACCACTATTGGAGGTGACTTCATATTTAATTATCAGTTGATTTTTTAAAGCTCGAGCAGATGCAGAACACCTTCCTCTAATTTCTCCAAGTGCCTACTATTGCCTACAAAAAATTACATCCTTTTTCCACATCACAAACCATAAAGCCCCACAGGTTTAGCTGCCTGAAGGGCTAACCAGTTAGCTAAGCTGTTTTGTAGATTGAGGTTCTGCAGTTTATTGAGTAATTCATAAATTAGACTTGCCAAAGTTAAATGGAGCATGGTCTTCACAACAAGAAGTCTTGGCTTTTTCCTGTGGAAGAATATATCATTTTTATACATTATATAGATGTATTATACAGATATGTTTTCCTAATTTCACGCTGTATTCTCCTATGAAGTTAGTCTTGGTTTATGGTACAGTGCTAGTGTTTGTGGGTAACTTGTGTTTTAAGAGTGTGGAAACTGTTCCAATAAATTTGTAATTAGGAATTCACTCTTTGGACCTCACTTCTGCTGTCAAGTTTATATGTGTTTCTAAAATTCCTCTAATTGTTTTCCTGAACTTTGAGAAAGTATTAAAGCAAACATCTGTACGCATGTGGTATTTTTAACACCTGTATTAATGAAGGACTCAACATTTACATTCTCAAAGCTTGGTAGCTAAATGAAAAATAACAGTATGTTTCCAGCCAAGAAAAACTTTTCATTAAAAACCTATTAAAGCTGTATAAAACTATTTCAGCAGAACTCTGATGTTTTTGGAATGGTTGTATTTGAATCACCATGGATGCATTTTTTTAAAGTTTCACAGTTTACATGCGGTGCAATGAAAAAAAAAAGGTAACAGTGACAATGACTAAACTAATACTGCAGGAAAAATCACATTATTTAAAAATATTTTTCTCAAACTACCATTGAAGGAGTTTTTCACTATAAAACTTCCCAATTATTTGCTTAAAAAAAAGCAGGGAAAAGGAGGCAGCCAAGCATAATTAGTAGTGTTACCATGTAACTTTAATGGCAATGTGTAAATGCCAGCAGGATGAGTATCTGACCTTGGTACTGTCTTCCTACAGATATTTAACTTTCTCTATGTGTGCCTTTCTGGGAAGCAGATTGTCTATGCCAAACAGGAAAAATACCTGTTTCTTGAGTCTCTGTTTTCACCGTGACAACTGGTAATTGGCATTAAGAATTATTTCACTTATAAAGGGAACTGATTTTTATTCCTTCTTCACAGAAGATGTTTTGTTTACAGAAGTTAGTTTAAAATGTTTAGTCATGGATAGCACAATAAGCTGTGCCATACAGATGGAGGGAAATGTCATTGTAATTGTTTTTATGACTTTAAATACAATACATATTTGTCAAACAAATGCCTTGCACTTATATTGCCTCAAAGGTTGAACATACAATAAAACCATTCTGCTTGTCTAATTTATTATTCCTTTATTTGGAAGTTGTGGGTTTGGGTTGGTGTTTTTGGATTTTTTTTTCAATACTTTATATCTATTCCTGTTTCTCATGTTTATCTCTCAACAATTGTATTTCCCAAGATTACAGTAAAGCTGAGCAAAAGATTAATGAATGAAAAAGATAGACATTCAAACGAGCAAATTAAAGGCAAGGTCTTTCCACAACCATAGTTATTTACAGGTTGTATCTCATGCTGAGCTGTTTTCTGAATATTTTACCACTATTAAGTAATTATCCTGAAATTTGGGAAAGTTTTTAACAACTTTGGGCTTTGTTGAATATGAAGCTTAAAGGATCATATGCTTAAGTAAAAACTGTGCGATTAACTTCATAATTCTATTTTCCTATGAATGTCTTTCTTCAGAGAAGTAGCTATTAGCTGGTCCTGGCTGTAGCACCTTATACTCAATGGTCGTGTTTAACATTTTGATTTACTGTATGTTGTCCCCAGAACACTAATATTATTTTCTTAATTTCCAAATGAAGGAAATAGAGATTAAGTGATTTGTGTAATGTCACCTAGGAAGCTGGAAGCAGAGCTGGTAGAAGGTGTCGAGGCTTTCTGACATTTTAGTAAAACCACCCTCCTGTGGTTAGCACAGATTCTTATTTGCAGGAAAACTCTTGGAAATGCTGGTCTAGTGAAAACAATTTTGTATGTTGATGGGTTGTCAGAAGTATATCCCATTAAGGCTATCTTAGGAGAGTGAGACTAAAGATCAGGCATCAATACCACATAGTCTAGTTGGTGTAAACTAGACTAGCTTTGATTTGCTTGTTAGTGGGAGGGCTTATTAACTCAGGCTGAATGCAGCACCAGCAGCTCTGTATTGTGTGACACATGTCCGCTATAGTTACCTGCTACATTGGGGATCTCCATGCCATGCTCTGTTGTGTGATGTGCCCAGCTTTCTTGCATTTTTCTTGTCTAGCCATGGTTCAAACGTTTGTCTGTTTTCCATCTGAGTAGGTGTGCACATGATTTGAGTAGGCGCGCGCATGTCTACGCTGAAGTCCTATGGTGGCATTTCTCTGATTTACACTTCAAGTATACCAAAGTAAACAGTAGAATACGTGTGAATTTCTCAGAAATATGATTGCCATGGAAATTGACATGAACTATATTGCGAAAAGCAGGTAAAAGAGCTTGCATAGGAATTTAAAGAGAAGTTTAACAAGCTGAGCTGTACTTTGAGGCATAAGGAGCCCTTGCAAGGGTCCATATAAACAAAGGCATCGCATGTGTTTCTTTCATCCTTAAAAGGTATGAAAATGCTCTCTCTTAGCTTTGCCCTAAGAGTTCTTTTCTTAGCAATTTCCCTCTAGTAATTTTTCTTTGATACCCCAGAAGGCTAAATTAATTAGCATTTATAAGAAAAACCCAAAGTTTAAATATGTTCACCGCAGGAAGGAGGTATTTGTATCAACTAAGACAGATTTCTCCTGACCTAGAAAAACTGGCTGTAGTCCAGCAATAGATGAACTATTTTTCATTTTGATCCTTTTTCTAATGCATGTTAGGCTGTTTAAAGGATGGTCGGGCAGGAGAATTAGGATGTTTTGTGGAGAGAATTAATTTATGCCTGAGGCACATATAAACTTACAGATTTAGTGGACCTATGAATATAGTGGATCTATTCAGGTGGTGAGGTAGTGGAAATAAAGATGTGTAGAAATAAGTCCTCCTAGGAGTTATTTTCTTACACTTAAGCAGAATAGTTTTGAATACTACTTAGGACTTTCTCCTGCATGTTTTGCATAGTGTTCAAAACTGCCTGTATTATTAATTTCAACAAAATCCACTTTTTCTAGAGAGCCATAACACAGGAAAAAAGTTTTCTTTCTAGAAAACACAGACCATAAGAAAAAAAAATGCCCAGGAAGGTGCCATAAACCACATAATTATCCCTGCAGCAAGGTTGCTAAAGCTGCTGCCTAAAATATTATTGCAAAACGAAAAGGAAATATTAAACACATTTCTTCACTAATAATTTGTGTAGGTGGCAGCAATGTTTCATAGCATTCTTGGTACAATGGTATTCCAGTTTAAAATTAATATAGTTCTCTGGAAATACAGCTATATAAAGATGAACTCTCCATTCTGACTAACACAATATTTTATTACTAACTTTATTAGTTTCATAGCAGATAAATTATAGATACATGCAGTTTATCCACTAACAGATTCAAAATAAATCAGATAATTATGTAGAGAGAATTTACTGCAAACACTTCAAAGATTTGATACTTTTTATGAAAAATATTTAAGGGTTACTTTATTTGTATAATGAAATGCTCACTATGCTCCCATAGAAAGCACATTACTTTTTAAATGAAGCATATATAAATAAAATATGAAATATTGTGAATTTAGGCAATTTGTTAAGCCCAGCTGTGTTTGGAAGATGTAGCTGTAACTTTCTTCATTGATGCCTGGTTTAAATGCCTTGGCATGTGTTGTAAGTTATACCAAAACCAGCATATACAATGAATTAGTGGTAATAGACTACTGATTTACATACACATTTGTAGAAAACATAATGAATGTATGATTTCTTGTATGCTAAGTTGTCAAATTGCAGTGCTGTTTCCATTATGGAAGAACTTGATCTTCCAGAGGATGGAACATTTCTTTACTGCATGCTTGTACTGATAATGGATGCTGCTCATCTCCTGTGCAAGCTCTCAGAAAGAAGTAAAGTGTCTGTGGGTGTCTATGTGGGGCAACTGCAATCTATTTGGAGAGCATAGATTATTTATACATAATCCTCACAAGGAACTCTTCTGTTGTAATGACATGCTTAAATCCATTAGCTCATCTCCCACCATAAAGACTGAGAAATACAATTAAGAAGTTGTTTACAGCAGAGCTGCAACTGCTGTGACTAAAGTGTTATTGATAGAGTGAATCAACTTCTGTGAGGATTGTTTTCCAACCATGAGTTTAATAAAGGTTTGATATAACACTAAAACTTAGACTTGATTAGGTACAATGTAAGGCTCAATATTATAAAATTACTTCACATAAAAGTGACATGATATTTTGCCTACATTATTCCAGACAGTTAAGTCTGTTCTTACCACTTTTAATCCTGAGTGGTTCCACTAACCTTAGAGTCTAGAAACTGCTTGGTGTTAACCACTGTTGAAATTTCATTTATTTGAATGCCTGAATCTGAAGGAAGGAATGACAATAACTTCCATATTTAAGGTAGGACGATTTTCTGCTTGGGAGTGAAGTCAAAAGGACATAAGGGAAATGAGGTGCGTGCAGCAAAAGAAAGTGTAAAATCAATGCTTCCTCTTTAATAGCCTAGTGCCAGCTGTCTATTTTTTCAAATCTTTGCCAATGCTGGCAGTCACAACTCATGCATAAACGGGAGCTGATTTTATCTGGCTTGTGCATTTTGTGTGCGTGTGTGTTCTCCTTGTTGCCCTAGTAACTGGAGTAAGGTTGACACTAGCATGCACTTTCATCTAAAAAAAAATTATTTATGTCTACTATGCCTAAAGAGGAAAGCTTAGAGGCATAGCCAGTAGCATAAGCCTAACTTTCCAAAACTGGCCATAAAAAGAAAGAATCATCTTAAATTTACCCAGTGTTGAGAATGTGACTCTTTTCTGTGATAATTTAAGGTTATGATTTCTGCATTTCGGTCATCATTCTCAACGTTGTGTGAAAGAATTGGTAAAACCCCAAAATGGAATTTCAGATGCCTTGTTTGTGTTCTTAGATATGCAATGAAGGGGCTGAGGCCCCACTGGAAAGTTAACTTACCTGCCTGTTCCTGTTTGACCTCTATAAGAGGATATAATGATAAGTTTTACAAAGTTACTTAGATGCTGTTCATGAACAACATTAAGTAAGAACTGATATGGATTTATTTTGTATGTAATATATTGTCCTGTGAATATAAATAACTTACAAAGCAGGAGGCAGGAAAGACTACATTAGGCTGAAAATAAACAATACAAGCTCAATTTCCAGTATCTCCATGGCAAGGGAGATATGAATCCCATTTCTTATACTGTTGAGAGGCAAATGAAAACTCCATTTATGATCAGGCTGATCTCCATATTGAAAGATCATGATTAATTTCCACACACATGCAAACGCAATGTAACCTCTAGTCTACAGAATTTATGTAAATCCAAACAAGATTTTCATGGTATGTAGAGTCTTATTATAAGCCTGAGGATGTACACAAGCATACAGGCTTTTCATCAGGTAGAAACTTGTGCAATTTGAACTACATTTCCTTCTCATTCTTTCCAAGCTCATTAGATTTACAATAATGAGTTTGGTTTTCCTGTAGTACTGAGATTCTCAAATTAATATCTCTCCATAGAGGGTAACCATTACTGTATGATGCTGGGAAACCCATTTATCAGTATTTAATCAATATTTTATAGCTATTCCTTTGCACTTACACTCTTTTAAGGATTTTTTTAAAAAACACAAACCCTTGTTTTTATCAAAAGAGACCTACCCAGCAACACTATCTTTGCCTTTTTTTGATGTTCTGCAGAGTCTCAAGTTAATGTTCCCATCAATAACTTCAGTAGCACTCAGTCAAAATTCTGCAAAATCTGTCATCAGAATTGTAGTCAGTGAATCTTTTTTCTCTGTTTTGCTTTTTCTCTTTTCTATTGCCTACTGCTTCAACGTGTTGTACATATGACTTCTGTACACATTGCAGCCATTTGCTTTGAACACTACAGTCTATATTTTTGACTCAATACCGTGCTCTGACATTTTCCTCATCACTGACTGAAGTGATACACAGAGATACACAGAGAGGCTGTAATTTGAATACGGCCTTGTGTTTGCACTTATGATGGCTATTTATCTTTGAACCTTGAACCCAAAACTTTGATTACAGATGTTTTCATGCTTCTCTGGCCCTAATGTATGTAAAAGTCATGCATTGAGTTCCCTTGTCAAAGTACAAAAAACAGGCAGGATACGAAGAAGTACCTTCACATCTTGCAAGAATACTCGACTGTGAGCCCTCTGTACTCCCATGCCAGTGGCTAAGGTTGGAAGTGACAGTAACAAGTGTAGGCACAGGAATGTTACTGGTTGAATTGAATCTGCTGCAGTACTACTAAGCACAAGTGTAAGCATCCAGAAACAGCATTCAGCTGGTATAAGTATTTTTAGATTTTAAAAACAAAACAAAGCTAATACTCATTATGGCTCTGGCTGTTCCTCTGACAAATGAGGTCTGAGAATGAAATGTTGAGCTATGTGAGGGTTTTGAATAAGTAACATTGCTGTTGAGGTGCCTGCCTTAGCCACTTTCCCAGGTCCCCTTGCATAATAGGTATGAGGCTCTGCAAGTGGAACCAGACAATGATGATGACGATGGTTCGTCTAGGTTGGAGCTGTTGCCGAGGTGAATTTTGGCCTATGCTCTGCTTCAAAGCTGGTTCCATAAAGAAAAAAAACCTTTATTGTCATAAGAGACTCCCTTCTGAAGGGAACAGAAAGCCCAAAGTGCAGGCCAGACCCACATCTTAAGGAAGTCTGCTGCCTCTCTGGAGCCCAGGATAAAGATTTGAAGAGAAAGCTTCCTACTGTGGTACGGCCCTCAGATAATTATCCATAATTGATTTTTCAGGTAGGCATTGATGAAGTTACAACAAGTCTGAGGGCAATCAAGAGAGACTTCAGGGCCTTGAGACGAGTGGTTAAGAGAAGAAGCACAAGTATTGTTCTCCTCTACCCTTCCAGTTACAGGGAATGATGAAGCAAGAAAGAGGAAGAGCTGGCAGATCAATACCTGACTCTGAGCCTCGTAACACTGGCAGAATGTGAGGTTTTCTAATCATTGCTCAGTTTATATGACACCAGGCCTGCTGGCAACAGACAGGGTACACTTGTCTCAAAGGAGAAAATGGATCTTTGCACAGGAGTTAGCAGGGCTCATTGAAAGAGCTTTAAATCAGATTTGAAGGGGGAAAGGGATAAACCCAGGCTCACTAGAAATAAGGCTGTGAGTAGCATGCCAATGTTTGAAAGACCATGTGCTAACAAGATCCTTTGGTCTGCCATCTCAGTGGAGGTAGGGGATGGAAATCCATGTGGCAGCAAAGATGCAAGGGTTATTAATGTATTAGAAACTACAGAAGTACCTGAAAATAGTCACGTAGGAATTGGGGTTTCTCCACCAAAAAAGGTGACAGGATCAATAGCCCAAGTGCATCTACACCAATGCATGCAACATGGGCAACAAATAGGAAGACCTGGAAGCCACTGTGCAGCAGAAAACCCGTGATATTATTGCCATCACAGAAACATGGTAGAATGATACAAACAACTGGAGTGTTTCAACAGATGGCTATAAACTCTTCAGATGGGATAGGTCAGGAAGAAGAAGCTATGGGCTAGCCCTGTATCTTAGGAAGTGTTCTGATTGGCTACAGCTTGATGATGGTGACAATAGGGTTGAGTGTTTATGGGTAAGAACCAGGGGGAAGGCCAACAAGGCAGATATCATGGTGGGAGTCTGTTAAAGGTTGAAGAGGCAGATGAAATATTCTGTAAGCAGCTGGGGAAAGTGTCACAATCACTTATTCTCACGGGGGACTTCAACTTAACTAATATCTGCTGGAAATACTGCACAGCAGACAGGAAACAATCTAGGTAATTTCTAAAGTGTGTGGAAAATAACTACCTGACACAGCTGGTGAGGGAGCCAACAAGGGAAGGTGCCCTGCTGGACCTGTTGTTCACAAAAAGAGAAGAACTTGGGGGTGATGTGATCATTGGAGGCCATCTCAGGCGTAGTGATCATGAAATAATAGAGTTTTCAATTGTTGGAGAAGTGAGTGGGGTTAGTAGAATTGCCACCTTGGACTTCCAGAGAGCATACTTTGACCTGCTTAGGAGACTGGTTGTCAGAGTCCCTTAAGAGGTAGGCCTCAAGGGCAAAAGAGTCCAGGAAGGCTGGACATTCCTCCAGAAAGAAATCTTAAAGGCACAGGAGGTCATCCCCACATGTCATAAGATGAGCTGGAGGGGAAGAAGATTGGTCTGGCTGAACAGAGAGCCTTGTCTGGAACTCAGGAAGAAAAGGAAAATCTATGGCCTATGAAAGAAGGGGCAGACCAGTCAGGAAGACTACAAAGATTTTGTGAGGTTATGCAGGGAGAAAATTAGAAGGGCAAAAACCCAACTAGAACTTAATCTGGCTACTGCCATAAAATACATTAAAAATGTTTCTCTAAATACATTAACAACAAAATGAGGACCAACAAGAATCTCCATCATTTATTGGATAGGGAGGGGAAATGTACTGACCAAAGTTGAAGCAGAGGCTGAGACAGTTAATGCCTTCTTTGCTTCAGTCTGTAATAGTAAGACCAGTTGTTGTCTGACCCTTGAGATGGATGACAGGGATGGGGAGCGGAATGAAGCCCTATAATCCAAGAGGAAATGCTTAGCAAGCTACTACACCACTTAGACACACACAAGTCAATGGGGTGGATGGAATCCGCGCAAAGGTAGTAAAAGAGCTGGTGGAAATGATTACCAAGTCCCTTTCCAGTTATCAACAGTCCTGGCTAACTGGGGAGGTCCCAGTTGACTGGAGGCTAGCAAATGTGACTCCCATCTACAAGAAAAGCTGCAAGGAGAATCTGGGGAATTACAGGCCTGTCAGTCTGCCCATGGGTGCTGGGATGGTTATGGAGCACACAGCATGTACAAGACAACCAGGTGATCAGGCCCAGTCAGCATTATGAAAGGCAAGTCCTGCTTGACTAACGTGATTTCCTTTTATGAAAGGTGACCCACTAAGGGCATGAGGAAAAGTCTGTGGATGTTGTCTACCTAGATTTTAGTAAAGTTTTGGACACCATTTCCCCCAGCATTATCCTGGAGAAACTGGCTGCTCGTGGCTTGGATGACTTTATGGTTTGCTGGGTAAAAAGCTGTCTGGATGGCCAGGCACAAAGACTTGTGGTGAATGGAGTTACATCCAGTTGCTGGTGGGTCACAAGTGGTGTTCCACAGGGCTCAGTACTGGGGAAAAGTGGCTGGAAAGCTGCCTGGCTGAAAGGGAACTGGAGGTCCTGGTTGACAGCTGGCTGAATATGAGTCAGCAGTGTGCCCAGGTGGCCAAGAATGCCAATAGCATCCTGATTTGTATGAGAAGGTGTGTGGCCAGCAGGACTGGGGAAAGTGATCGTCCCACTGTACACAGTACTGGTGAGGTCACACCTCACATAATGTGTTCAATTTTGGTCACCCCTTTTTTTCTTTTTTCCAAAGAAGAGCAATCAAGCTGGTGAAGGGTCTAGAGCACAAGTCTTAGGAGAAGCAGCTGAGGGAGGTGAGGTTGTTTAGTCTAGAGAAAAGGAGGCTGAAAAAGGGAGACCTTATCGCTCTCTCCGACTACCTGAAAGGAGGCTGTAGAGCCGTGGGTGTTAGTCTCTTCTCCCAAGTAACAGGTGATAGGACAAGAAAAAATGACCTCAAGTTGCCTCAGGGGAAGTTTCAGTTGGATATTTGGAAAAATTTCTTCACTGAAAGCGTTGTCAAGCATTGGAATAGGCTGGCCTGTTGAGTCATCATCCCTGGAGGTATTTAAAAGACATGTAGATGTGGTGCTTAGAGACATGGTTTAGCAGTGGACTTAGCGGTGTTAACAGTTGGACTCAATGATCTTAAATGTCTTTTCCAAGCTAAACAATTCTATGATTCTATGGTGCTATGACTGTATGTTGGTGACAGAACAGGTGATGCAGCTTTGAAACTCATTTGGGAAGAATACACTGAACAGAAAATGTGGTGTGGGATAGTAAAATTCACTTCATAATTACATGGTAACTGAAAAAAACCTACCTGCTAGATGCCAGGTAACACATTGGAAAAATGCTTTTATTTTTATCTTGCTGAACCAACACATCAGTCATAGAATCATAGAATCATTCAGGTTGGAAGAGACCCTTGGGAGTCCAACCATCAGCCCTACTCTACACCTCCCTACACCATATCTCCCAACACCACATCTAAACTCCTAAATACATTCAGGGATGGGGAATCAACCACCTCCCTGGGCAGCCTATTCCAGTGCCTGAACACTCTTTCTGTGAAAAATTCCTTCCTAATGTTCAGCCTAAACCTACCCTGTTGTAGCTTGAGGCCATTCCCTCTTGTTCTATCGCTAATCACCTGTGAGAAGAGACCAGCACCAACCCGTCTACAAGTAGTTGTAGAGAGTGATTTTTTGTAGAGAGTATTGTTGATTGTCATCAACAATATTTCTGACTATTTTTATATACTGCCTGGTCAATCCTCTAAATTGTTAGTTCTGGCAAAGAAGGATTTGGGGACATCACAAATGCTAACAATACCATGAGTAAACTGTTAGAAAAATGATGTTGATCTTAATTAACAATTTACAGTTGGTCTTTACCTACCAAAATAACGGATTTGACCTTCCTTAAAGCTTCTGTTAGGCACCATGGCTCCTTATGATTCCTCTTGAAGTGTATAATTAGAAAAAAATAACTGAAGACATTAGGAATTCTATGAAACGTGCTGCTGACTGAAAATCAGGTTTGCTGATGTCTTCCTGTCATAGAGGATCCATTAACTTTCCTCTAAGATTTAAAAATTGCTGACTTTTCTGCAGACTTTTTCAGGCTAACATCTGTTCTCTTGATTCTGGCTTCTGAGCAGGTAATTCTTCTCAACACATTCACATTTCTAAATTGCTCAGCAGAGAGTCAGCCTGTTTCCTTGTAAGATAGGCTGCAGGCAGGAGGTAGAGACAGCAATTCTGTTTCATAGTACAGCTGAAGCCAGGCCATTAAGAAAACCAGTCAGTAACTGAGCAATCTTTCCTCTTTCAGTAATGATTCACAGGGTTTACAAGAAAATATATTGGATAGACATCTGTATTGTATCAGAACTTCAGAAGAAAAATAATGTTTCAACAAACACCACTGAAGGTAGTCTATAGCCAGGGGTGTAATTTGTACCCAGCTTGCCCAGCACCATTGAAGAGACCAGTGTCTGCCTGACACAGCTTTAACTTGCCTTGGCAGGAGGAATACCTGTGTTTGATAACGCTTCTGCCTCTAAGTGCAGTAAGTGCTCTGAGCACTAAGGTAGCAATGACTGGTGCTGATGTGAGCTTCTCTTGTTCTCCTCCTTCTCCTTTCTCTTGTTGGAAGAGCATTTTGTCAAAGATTTGAAGCAAGTGTTATTTGGCTTCAGCCCAGCATTTGCACCGCTATGCTGCCACTTTTTCAACAGGTGCACTTGGGCATCTTCACCTGGTGAAGAAAAGCTCTATGAGTAGCATATATACAGCTCAAAAGTGTAAAACAGTCTGAGCCACAGAAATGCAGCTGTGTTTTGTCACAGGTGGGTCTTGAATTTGTTAGGCAGGTGACCACCAGAGTGAAAGGTGGTAAGGAGGTGACAGCAAGGATTGCAGGGAAAGGGTTACAGCACGGACTCTTGTATGTCCTCAGCCTAGTCTGGATTGGGATGCTCCAACACAATCCAGTATGTCTAATTCTGTTTAAGAAGCAGTGTATAGTATATTAAACAGATCACTGAGAGTAAATTATTAGACAAGGTTCAACCATGAAAGAATGTTTTTATTTTATTGTATTCATGTAAGGATGAAAACATTTCTATGGAGAGCACACACAATCACATTTCACAATATATTTTTCAAAAGTATTTGTTTGCTTTAGTTTGGTTTTAGTTGCTCTTTATTTGCTTCAGTGTTTTCCTCAGGAAGTCAACAGCCTAAATGCACTGTTGTACCACAGGCTGACATTGCTGGTGAAATTTCCTTCATCTTCCCTGCTTCTGTTGCTGAAGCTTCTGTTTGCCAAAGCAATCCTCCACTCCCTTTATCTGTCAGGGTATGGGAAATGGGGAGAAAAATAGCTTTGTGAATCCTGCTATTTCTTGGTCAGTTTGGACAACATGAGCTTCCTTTTCAGCCCTGCAAAGGATTTTATTTTTTTTTCTCTGAAGCAATGATTAGGCAATGGGAAATCCCAAGATAATAGAATTTTATTGTTCAGTTGTTAGTTCCTCCCCTCTTCGTGAAATCTTCTTAATTATCTCTTCTTTTGTATCTCAATTAGCACACATCTTCTCACTGGCCTGGCTCCTTCTGTCACAATCCTCTGCAGATACAATGGTAAAACTTGGTAATCATCTTACTTGACTCATCCTTCCATAAGCTTCTTAAAAAGACAAATATATTACTCTGGATAAATAAATGGGGAAAGACGATGTTGACACCCAAGAACAATTAACTTCACCGCCGTCCTTTCTGAGGGCCCTGTCATGGTACCAAGTGCTGATTAGTGGAAACCTAGCGATGCTCTGTGTGCCTTGTGCAGATCACTCGGAGCCAGGATCTCCTTAGTGTCAGGGGACAGGTCAAGATTCAAGAGCCCTGACACTATTTTAAAAGAGATGACAACGCTTCCAATTAAAGCAAGTTTCTCAGAGCGTTTTTGAGCCGAGGACTGCCACCATTCCTAGCACACTAGTTAAGCTACTGACCGCTAGCAGAGGACAGTGTTGGTACTTCCTGCTTTCTGGCACAGGATGGCTCAGCTGCTGCGCTGTGAGCTTCATGCAGATCTCCCCTATTATCCCTAAATTTTCCAGCTGCTAAGGATTGTTGTAGGAGTGTAGTACAAACCCAGCCCCCTCTCAGCATTGTTTCATGAGCGTAGAAAGAGCATGGCACAAAGTGAAATTAAATTTATTTCACAATGGACTGTCCTTCTCATCTTCCATAACTACTGATACTGTAGGTAGTGTCAGGGTCTGGGCTGCTGATGGACTCACCATGAGAGCTCATTATGGGGCCTAGTACACAGCAACTGACTTAGAAATACACTTTTGAAATCATATGTACATATTTGTGATGATAAAAATTACCGCTGAACATTATGCAATTTTGCCAATTATTCTTTTCTAGAAACATCTTGAAACAGCTGAGTAGGGTTTAGAATTGCAGAATCAAGAATTGAGGGTATCTGTGAACTTTCCTCTAAATTTCATAATTATTTATTGATACCTGGCTTCTTTTACAATGGAAAGATTCTTACAGTTTGGAGGGGAAAGGCCTAGACAAATTACGATTTGCTCTTCAGTTGGAGACTCTTGGTTGTGCAGGTACTGACACCTTGATCATTTAAAAGAAACACATAATGTGCTACAATTCAGAGGAACTTGGTATGTTGTCAGAATTTAGGAAAACATAATACTTTAATATGCCTAAACATTTTTCATGAAGATCCTAAATTCCTTTTAGGATTGCAGCTTAGGAAAGTAACCTTTTTAACATAGCTATTCNCCCAAAATTATTTTCAGCTTGTGCCAGCCTAGTTCTGAGGAGTATGGATTACCTTAAATTTTTTTAGCTGCAGGAAGGCTTTGGAGCAGAACTATTTGGAAAAATAAACATCCGAATAGCAGGTACTTGTAGAGTAGCAGCTTCCAAACCAGAATGGCTACACAGATGTGTGGAAACACATGCTATATTGTGTGCAGTTCAGCAGACTGCTAAGAATTCAGAGTTTGAACTTGCTGTTAATGCTGTTAATTTCTATTAATAATACTATGAAAATCTGCATAAATTTTTAAAGTGATATATACTGTATATGAATTTAAACTGCTTTTATAATCTTCTGCACTTTTTGATGATCTGGGCAGTGCTTTAGAAGAACATTATCCAGAATTATCCATCAGCCTGTTTATTAATGACACACATTTTGCTAGTTAACGTGCAGTAGTGCATTGGGGTTTTACTGGCAATGCGTGTGCATCCAAAAAGAGTAAGTGGAAGCTGCTGAATCCTTAAAGGATGAAGTACAATGTGTGACAAGTATTGTTTCATTCCTCCCACAGGTATGTTATTATGAACACTGTGTATTGGAATGGAGGATAAAGCTACTTCACTATTCTGTTAGCATCCCGCTTCTTTTTAGTATAGCAACAGGGGAAAGTGTAGGCAACTGAACAAAATATTTTATTATTTATCTTTAGGGTAAATGACAGTAGAGGCTTATAGTTAAACTCCCAGGACTGAGTCCTTGGCTACAGCTGGAGGCTGTACTTCTGGTATTTCCAGTCCTGAAAAAACGGAAGGGAAGGGAAGGGAAGAATGAAAATTGCTTTTAGGGACATGGAAATATATATTTTTTCATTTCCAAATTTGAGATAATTTCAACTGTCATTTCCTTAGTTCTATAGGTATAATTGGAAGAGAGGGAAGTGAAAAATCCAGCAGAGCAAATGATATTTTCTTTGGGGTAAGGTAGAGCTTCCATGAGATTTTTGGGGAAAAATTCGAGAATCAGGGCATCAAGCAGCATTCAAGCAGAGGCAGACTCAGTGTGCTAACTGACCTCCTCATTGCTGTGTTTTTCTTACGCTTCTGCACTGTCTGGTTAGGCTGGGGAGAAAAATTCAAGGGACCAAAATACTGTCTTATATTCATAAGCATTTCAAATGGTGTGTGTGGATGAAGAAATAGGAATACATTTCAGCATCCGCTGCATATATGCTCACTTTCCATATAGGTATATGTCACTTGAAACTTTGCCTGACAAGCTTAGCCAGAATACTATTAGTGTCCTAAAAATTTTGAAGTTAGACACATTCATTCTTTGTTTCTAATTGAAGATTTAAAGTCCTGAGCTCCTTTGTTCACTGTTCTCGTTTATGGTGCCCAGACAAATAATTCTGGAAATCTTAGATGAGTCATGTTATCACGGCAGCAGAATCTTGATGTGAAGTTAATTTGATAATATACTAGTGAATTTTGTTTCCAAGATTTGAAACACCGAAGTGCATGAAATTTGGTTCCCAAATCTCATCCTCACGTCTAGTTAGTTGTCCTGACTTTCAAAGTTGCTCTGCTTCAAATCTTGGCAGTGGTATCTATAAAAGATGGAGACCAACTATTCTTTTTTTTTTGAAATTTCGCTACTTTTGATTAATTACTTGTTTAAAAAAACTGAACCAAACCACGACCAACCAAATAACATAAAGCTGCAAATAACTGCAGTTTTGATTGTGGAGCTAGGAGGTTTTGAAGCTGAAAATACAGAACAAAATAGCAAATACTAATTTTGAAAGCGAAAGCTTTTGTTTTCTAACACAAGTATGAAGTTTGAGCTGAAGTTTTGTAAGACAGAAATATCTTACAAGTATGATGAGATATCATTAAGTTGAGAAACTAA
Source organism: Nycticryphes semicollaris (assembly GCA_013400055.1). NCBI lineage: Eukaryota > Metazoa > Chordata > Aves > Charadriiformes > Rostratulidae > Nycticryphes > Nycticryphes semicollaris. The sequence goes on from VXBJ01000359.1 coordinate 74,535, forward strand.
AAATCAATAATCTTAAATAACTAAGATGTTAAGTGAAGCTGCTATAGGTATAGTAGGTAGAATTCTGAGTAGCCTCTTTCCTGAGCAGCAATGAAGACATGACACAATCTTCTGATGCCTCTAGCTAATCAAGAGTGTGAAGAAAGAGAAGTCAATAAATACAGAAGCAAGTAGATATAGGGGGATACTTTAGCAATTCACAAGCTGTATGTAAAACTGTATTGAGTAATAAGGTATAAATCCCAATGGGCAATTAGAAACAGTCACTGCCCTTGCAGTGTTTTAATTTGGAGGTTGTCAGTTTGAGGAATTTTCTGCTTGTGGAGTGGAAGAACTACAAAATAGTCAAAGCTTTCAAACTGGTAGAAAGTTTTGCATGATAACGTAATCAATAGAATTGTGATCCTCTGTCACAGTTTTATTAAATCAATAGCTGTTCTTTTTATCTGGGCCTAAACAAAAGAGAAAGCTTGGAGCCACTTGCTTCAAGTAAGCACTTGCAGAACTGTGTGTATGACTTCTTCAGGGAAGAAGGAATTTTCCTACTCAGTTTCATGGAATTCTTTCAGTTTTGGTTTACATATATAGCGATTTTATGTTTTTATGCTTTATGGGTTTTTTTATTCCTTGCCTTATGCCTCTGAAATGTTGGTTAGTATCAGATTTATCCAGGGTTCAATATGGAAATAATGTAGTTCCCCAGTACAGATGAGCTGTGCAGCTGCACCTATTCTGTGTCCTCACAGCTGGGTGTTAATATGAATGTCCAGAAGAGAACCTACCTCTGAAGAGGTGATACTGAGAGGCTCTGACTTTCTCTTGGCAAGGGCAAACATGAGTTAAGGGCACTTTTTTTCTCCTTGAAAGTTCAGAGAGCAAGCAGGAGAGTAGTTGTTTTTTTCAAAAAAAAAAAGTAAAAAAAAAGTTAATCTCTTAAGTGCTGTGATTGAGACTAGACAACAAAGTATTCATGTTATGACTTCATAAAATCCAGCTCTATGCAAACATTGAAGAAGGGGGTGACATGTACGAAGTGACTGAAAACTGCTGTAAGTACTTCAGTCTATTTTACTCCAGCACATTACAGGGGACAACATTGTTTTACGGGGAGGTATGTGCCAGAAACTGTCTGCATGGGAATTGCAAATATTTTTATCTGTTTGTGTTGTCACTTGTTTACCTCTAATTTGATTAATACTGAAATTCCTTGTTTCTTACTGTGATTTTGGAATATGTGGCAGGTGAGCTTAGGTCCATTTTTATTTACCACATCACTTTTGAAATAAATTGTCTTTAAATAATTACTGATGCAACTTCAAACTGATTTTAAGATTACTATAACATATTCAGAGAGGGAGGGAGGATGTAGTCAGCCAGGTAAATTTAGATAAATTTTACAGTAGAGATATGATGGTTTCTGCTTGCTTGTGACTCTTACTGTCTACCATTGAGTGAAATGTAACTGACTAGCTCAAAACAGAATTTGTTGTTTTACCTTCAAACAAGACCTCTTTTTCTCCTTAAATGCTCTTAGAGCGATATCATATTTACGGTTTGCAAGATCACCGGAATTTCCATGACAACTACTTTGGAAGTCAAATGTACAGGATTAGTAATTCTCACAAAGTCAAACAAAAGAAGAACAGTGAAAAAAAATTGTTTATGAAAGATGAGTGGCTTTAAAGATTTTCATAAACAACTGCATATTTTTGACTATGGCTGTAAAAGCATGTCAGACTAATGTGTATCTAAGGCCATTTCCTGACTCTGAGAATGGGCAATAGTAGGGGCTTGGAAAAGAGCATAAACGTAGGCCTAGAATATAGCAGGTTTTGTTTTGGCAAATACCTTATGGATTTTTTCCATACATTTTTTTTCTGCTATTTTTTTAAAATTCGACCATTATGTCTCACTTAAAGACGAAAAAGAATTAATAAATAAATAAATGTGTATTTAGGTAGTTTGTGCATCCAGTTCTCTGCACATGCATTATTTCTTTAGATGTCTTGGGAGGTTTTGGTGAAGTGACAGGGGTCAGACAAAGATAAACGTGGGTCTGGGGATCAGAGGAAGCTTTGGGAGGCTGGCATGGAGGACTATGAGGAGACTTGTAGGAGTTCTGAGGGGCTCTAGGGAGAACACAAAGGAATCACTGAAGCTCAGAAGTGATGCAAGAACTGGCCAGTGGGTCATGGTGGACTGCTGGAGATTGCTGCTGAAGGGGGATTCTTGATAAGAAAAGTAAACTGGGATTGATCAGATGATATTTAAGGGCTGCAGAAGGGTTTCCTTCTCTTGCTCTCAGGCTGGCCTATTCGTCTCTCACTTCCATGTGATGAAAAAACACTATACCTACATTTGCTGTAACCTTCTCCATTGCCATAGAAAGGTGCTTGCATACCCCTGCAGCAGCTCTTGTGTATCATCTTGGGTGGCTGCTCAGGAAGGGACCAGTCTTCCATAAGGAGGGGCACCCTGGGCACAGGTTCTGATGCTGCTGAGTGTGTGTGTGCATAGCTGGGGCTGGGGGCTGGGGGCTGGGGCTGGGGTAGCAGCTCTTGTTGCTGAGGAAGGTGATTCCCAAAACAGGAGCTGACTCTGAATACAACTTCCTGACACTGGTCCAGAGAGTGCAGAAGGGGGGAAGCTCATTTGGCTGTACAAATGTGTGTGGTACTCACACAGACAATTCCTCTTTCCTTTGGTCTAGGTGAGCAGCTAGTCAGCTTTGTTTGCCTTACTTTTGCTCAGGGTGGCTTGTTTTCTCTGGAAATATAGATCTCTGGTGGTTGATCTGATCTGTATTATCAAGCAGTATTAGCAGAGTAAATAATGACTACCTTTAAAAGTCTTTGTTTACTGACAGCCAAAAAAACCCCAAAGAAATTGTAAACTGCTACCGATTTTGATTGTGAACATATTGCCCAGAATAAGGTAGTAGTAAAAGTAGATTAAAATGTGTTGCTATATGTATAGTTTTTTATATAGTTTTCTGTTGCTGTGCTTTAGTCAGTGCATACTATTTGCTTAATAAGAAACTCAACATTCACTGATAGATTTTAAACAAAGCATATGATGTCCCCAAGGTGTTGGGTACTAGCAGAATGGGTTTACTGTTAAGGATAAAAGGGTCCTTATCTGTTTGCTGCATTATTTAGCTGAGACAAAAGTGGAAATGAGGTTAAAAACAGCCTATCTCTCCGCCATGTTCCATGGCCAGCACAGTCTGTGATGCTCATAAAAAGTAGCAAGAACTGTTTTTTTGCAATATAGATCAAATGTGACCAGTACCCACACAGTTCTTGTGCTGTTACACTGCATTGGAAAGCTGTGAAAGGCAGGTATTGCTAAGAAAAGGCATGTCTTCATTAGGAAAAAATGGCAAACCTTTTGGCATAATATTTGCTTATGTTGTAGTAGTAGCCAGAGGATGTGTTTGTGCACATTTATTGATTTACTGATACTGTGGTAACAGGTAGGCGCTCTAGCAGGGGTCATGTGAATGCAAGGAGAAGCTTTATTTTTACAGCATCTCCAAATTATATGGAAAATACTGAATGTATGTGAAAATCAGTCCTCTTTATCCTCTATAAATTGAAGTGATCAACTTAAGGTACTACTAAGTCCTGCTTACCTAATTATTTGGCATTAACTAACTTGCACACTTCACTGTTTACTTAATGGTCTATAAAGTTATGACATTGACTTTTTCTGTAGATGTTACGTGATGTGTTTTGTACTTCTACAATATCACTTTATTGTCAATGTTTACTGCTTCTGCATTGCTGCAATTCTACTCTGTTATTGTCTGTAAAAGCTACACAGGTAGCTTACTAATAAAGTCCCTAACTAGAAAAATGTTATTTGGCCTAGTCTTACAAAAGATGTGCATAGCTTTTGCTTTCTCGTTGTTAGATACTTGCTCTGCAGTTGAGCTGATTCTGTTTCATTAAGCCTCGTTAGCTCATATGCTGCTGCTGTGTATACTCATGTATAAATTTCCCAGGGGCTAAGAGGGGGAAGAAGGTGTTGATGGTGCAACCTCAACTGGTTTTGTAGAAGTGGAAGACTTACCTTTGCAGGAGAAGGCTTCTATGGGTCAGATATAGCCAGCTGACTATGCCACACAAGAAAACAAACTAACCTAAAGGAAGCTGGCAAGTAAAGCTTTCATTTCTTGGTTAGGAGAATTGATTGTAACAGCCTACTAGCAATAGTAATGACTAATGTAATGAGGCAGTGGGAGTGAAAATCTCCTTGGAAAGCCTAGTATTTCCAGTAACTGCAGATTCTTGTGACATAAATGTATTTGAAATGCATCATCTACCCAGGATAGTTAAAAATATCAAGCAACTATAATTTCTTTTCAGTGTTTTGACATTACAGGCACCTTTTATGACCTGACCCCGTGCCAGAAGTGAGAGTTTAGAGCGCTAAGCATCTGACCTAAAGACACTGAAGGTAAACTCCCTGCTCTTCTGGCCTTGTCCTCAGTAACCACAGAAGACCTTGTGGTCAAGTCCTTGTACCCCTTGAACTGATTCAAGACCTATTATATACTCAGAATTTCTTTTAATTTTCACTGAATTCTGTTTCCTGATATTGACCTTCATTTGGTCTGTTTGTTCAAAATCTAATTTAGTGTGTTTAAGCAGTAACAATTGAGGCCCTGGGCAATTTCTGGGAATTAATGACTGATTTAGAGGGTTGATGGCCTGAGGCAAGACTCCAGGCCATTAACTTCATCCAAAGAAAATTTCTCAGGAAATGTTTTACACTGAAGTTGCTGTTGCTTGGCTTTCTGCAGCTGTGCCTGAATTGAGGGAGGGGGTTACTCTATGGGAAAAGCAATTACCTATAAAGGCTGAATTGGTTTATTAAAAGGTACTATTGCAATTTTGTTTTATAGTAGCTCTAAAAGGCTTGAAATAACATGGAGTAAGGCATAAAAATAGAAAGGTTTTCTGCAGTGTGCAGTGCAAACTAAAGGTAGTAGGCAGTTCCTCTCAATAATTTTTTATTTTTTTTAAAGAATAATGTATTTTAGAGCTTCATAAAGCAGGTGGTTCCAGTTTCTCTTACAGTTTTGAATATTGCACTATTCAAAAGTATTCCAAAATGCATCTTTAAATAAGAATTGCCTTCTGGAAGTATTTGATATCCATAACCTTTGCAAACTACATTTCTAAGTCCTTAAATATTAGCAAAAAGATATTCAAATGCACGGCAATTAGAGGCATTGCTAATATGTGTATGTAGATCTAATCAAGGTAAGCGTGTGTCATAACCTCGTAATCCATTCCTATTCAACTGCCTGAAGTAAGTCCCCAGGTCACAGGTGGGAGTCAGATTGAATGACCTGCTTTGGCAGAGAGACATTACCTGCAGAGCATGCAGAATATTAATCCTTGGAGTTTTCCAAAACTTGACTGAATGAGCTCCTGAACAACCTGCTCTAACTTCAGAAGTGGCCCTGCTTTGAGCAGAAGCTTGGACTAGATGACTTCCAGAAGTATCTTCCAACCTGCATTACTGCATTATTCTTTGCTTCTATGTGTATGTGGCAAAGGCAGGAAAAGAAATTTAACCCTGCTGGTCCAACAGGACCTCAAACAAAACAAACTCTTACTCCATGGCACAGTAACCTCCTTTAAATACGTGACTTCCAGAGGGATATGGGCTTTTAAAGTCTTTAGCAGATTTTGAAACCTTTCCCTTATGTGTTTTGCTTCTTATTTAAGCTAAGGAGATGAATGCAAAACTCAAATTAGTGGTTACACTTATGTTTTCATACTTAGTGTTTGTGTCTCTACTTTGAAATTTGTCTTCAGCAGAGGTTCTTTATTTGGGCAAAATTCCTGTATTTCATAGTTGGCCATGGGAACAAATACTAGGTGGTGTTTGTCAATTGAAGTGCTCAAAAGTGCACTTGAAAATATTTGTGTGCAAGCAGTGAGTTTGCAGTGTAGCACACCTTCTTACAAGACTGCTATTTCAAGTGTGCTGCCACAAGCTGACCTAGATCAGATACTCTTCTCAATCTAGCCCCACAGAGCTGCTTTTCTATTCTTACAGTTCCTATTCTCATTTCTCTCATGTAATATATTGAATATGCTAGATTTTCTGTCTGCGATGCCTATTACTTTTGACCTGAGATAGGTGTTAGAGCTAAGAAACATTTTCAAAAAATGGACACAAGGATTTAATTAAAGCTTTAATTGAGCATGCATACACTTTGATATGATTTTCATGTTTGGCATTCACTCTACTACTCTTTCTGACTTGATTTGAACAAGGACATAATGAAACATTAAGAATAGATAAAGCCATGGATTTCTATAGCAGCTGAGGAATTTTATGCATAGGTTTTTACCTAGCATTGCATCCAGAAAAGTTGGGTGAATACAGGTCGCTAACCTGTGTGCTGCTTATCCAACTCAAAGCTGCAGCTGTCAGCTTTTGCCATGTATTCAAGAACCATCAAAGTGCCAGTTATTGTGCATCTTTCCCCCCTTGTTAAGTTAATGTACACTTTGGAAAATGGAGAAATGTATTACATAAATATTTTTAGTCACATGTTTTTTTCCCCCTTTACCTTATTGAATAAAAAAAGACAGCACAGACTTCATTCAAAGAATTATGGATATTTTTTCCCATTTTATTTTGAGAGTCTTAAAGCTGCTTAATGATGTATGTGAACAAAGACAACGTAGAGCCGCTTCACATACCATCTGAGTATTCTTTAGAGCTAAGTCACTGCAATGAATTAAAAAAAGGTGGATACAAAAATCTCTGAGAAGTGATTCAAAGCTACTGGATTAATCTTTATTTTTGACCCAAAGTTTGCTTTGAGGTGCCTGTTTAAGTAGGGAAGCTCTTACTAGTTTCTCAGTGTACGACTTCTTCAATATTTACCAGATTGATCTACTTCTGCATGATTATGCAGGAGAGGATGAGGGAGATTCAGAGATTGTTGTCTGTTGAGTTCCTTTGTTGGTTTCAGCTGCAGTAATGTCTGTTGCATCAAGCTGCAAAATATTTTTCCATAGGGTATCTAATGGAAAACAGACAACTTACCTATGTGGATTAGGACATTGTTTTGTGTTTCTTTCTCTCTAGACATCACCTGCATGTATTTTGATGTCAGTGTGAAGTACAAAGGAAGTTGGTAAAATTTAACTAAATATTTTCATAATCATCACATGGAGATTTGGAAGTCTCACTGCCTTTCTTTCTGATGCACCTGATGATTTTGCTTTACACTCTTACAGTTTCTCCTAAATCTTCTAGAGTCTTATTTTGTTTTCATACCACCTCGGTAACTGCAGGTTTAATTCTGCAGATCCCGCTGTGATTACACCAGGTGTGGAAGCTCTGGTCCTGCTGGGATGTCGAATGGTATCTGTGTTTTGCAGAGATCATGCTTGGTTTCATTGTGTAGATGTTGAATGAAGATATATCTGTTTCTCTTAAGAGATACAATTTTCTAATTTTGCTGCTTCTCTGATTACTCTCATGAGGAACTAAGCCTATGTTGCCATTGTATCTGCATAACAGCACATAACCTAAGGAGTTTTGTCTGTATTGCCTGAAGAGGGAGTTTCTTTTTTCTGGCTTCATTTATTCCAGGTGATGGCAGTAAAAGACCTCTGCTCTTTCAGCATATGCTATGAAGTACAGAAAGCTTTCAGAACCCTATCCCACCTCCAAGGGAGAGGATTCTCCTCTTCTGTTCCTTCCTTGCAGCTCGTTATGACGTTCATCATGAGATGGAAAAACAGTATGGTTTGGACTGTAGGCCATTTGGGTTTTTTTCTCATTCTTAATAAATATAATATGTATTTTTGCACTTGCCTTTCTCTGTATGGAACTCTCATACTGTATATGCTATTATAACCTTGCAATATATTCCATACAGTGCAAGTTATAGTGTTTGTTTTTGGTCTTAAGATATTTAAAACTGCCCCTGGAAATTTAGCATAGATCGTGTGTTAAGGGACAGAGAGTGTCCCAACAAAGCTGTTTATCTGGGATTTGTCACTCAGGCAGATGGTAACATAGCAATGTTATGTCAAAACCGTTTTCAAAATGAAAAGCCTTGCAGTGAGCCTGGAGTGTACCTGCTGGAACTGGAACAAATCAGCCATTCGCAACTAATGTTTTATTGATGGCTTTAAGGAAAGGAGGGAAAAAAGCCTACACCAGAAAACACAAATGAATTCAGCATGGCCTTGAAACTTCCTTTCTTAAGCTTATATTTAACAAGCAAAGGGCAGGATAGAAAAGTAACTTGCTTCCCATTTCTCAAATAAGACAGGAAGATGCCTGTTAATAGAGGATGTGTTTCACCTGTGGTTTTGAATATACTGAATAGTGCTCTCATGCTATCAGTGAGGGGGAATGAGCCAAATGTTTTCCTCATAGCAAAAATGGGGTTGGGAGTATCTGCTGAAATAGCTGCTGCAGATTAACTTCAGGGAGGATAGTTGTGTCTATGGAAAGGTAAGGTTTTGTCTATTGCTAACGGTGTGTAGCTAAAGGCTGGCAGTACTGTAATGACATCAGTCTTATGTTTTAATTCAGAGAGAGAATGAACTTTTGAAGCAAGTCTCTGGCTTGTGTTCTTTCCCTGAGCTTTGGTTAGTGTTGCAGAGTAGTTTCCTAGAGTGTCAACTGGATTGATTTCAGGCAAAACTTAACTAGAAAATGTGTTCCAGGAATGCATCTAATGTACTCTGATCACACCAGAGTCAGCCTACAGTTAGTACAAAGGGAAAATGTCCTGAGATATTGTCAGTGTGGATGTTAGGTCCTTAGTACTAACTATTATGCCTGATAGGTCACCTCCTGTTGAGCTGCTCTCCTTGCTGGTGCAGACCCAGCTTTGGATTTCCTCTGGCAACAGGGATCTTCACATAACACATGGTGTCAAGTGATTGCCCTACATGTGCCCCTCAGTTCAGAGGGAAAGTTAACTCCACTTTTATTGCTATTAACCGATGAACTTTGACTAGGGGCTGATAAGTGCACTAACCTGGGTAGATACATAGTTGTAACTGTGGGGTACCTCTATGCTTTTTGCATCCTGACAGAAGCTACACAACTGTTGTCCTTTTCCATAAATTAGGCTTTGCCTTGTTGGAACTGGCTGGTCTTCCTCTTGTGACTCTAATGCATTTCCATAAATTTAGTCTTTGGAAACCAGTGTTAGACCCAACTCGTCCTCCTTTTCTGATCTTTATGTGCCTTCTGTGTTTCAGCCCCAGCCATCACTTTACTAGGCTAAAAGAAAGAAATTAATGTAATGTATCTTAATGAAATGGGTTCTGCATTCATCTGGTCCCTTCTCTGTCTCCTATTATGTTCTTTGGCATGAAGAAATGAGCTCAGTGTATTGGATAAGGCCCCACAAACTCCTTCCACAACAGAACTTGAGTTAGTTTTCATCTTTACTGATAACACTTTATCTGTTCTACCTTGGTTCGCATTTTTCTTCTGCAGAGTCATTTCACAGAGCTTCACTAATCAGCTGAGGTCTCTCCTTTTTCATGTTCAACTGAGTTCATTTATGCTTATAGGGGAAGGTCATGTAAGAAGCTGCTAGCTTCCTGTGCTTCCATTTGATAGTGTTAGATCTCATTCAGTTTATACTATTTCAGTTTTCTACGTTGTCTTTTTTAATTTTCCCCAGTGTATTCCTGCTTTCATTTGTATTCCTATCAACTTTGTACCACAAGCCAACTTCTTTACCACCTCTCCACTTCTTCAGCCAAGGCCATGAGTGGAAATATTAAATAAGACTGTTCCCTAAAACATCCTACTATGAACTTCAGCAGCAACATTTTCCTAGGCTGACAACTTGCATTTTAGCTTGGCTGATTAATGTGGCTCAAGACACTGCTCCTCGAGCTTGTTCAGTGAATAGGGCTTGTAGTATGTGTGTCACAGAAATTAAAAAGAAATATTACAAAGAAAGTCAAGTCTGTTCTTTATCAAGAGAGTCATGATGATGCACACTGTTAGGGAGCAGCAGGGGTTGTCTTCTCCCTAGCGTGTGGGAAGCTGAGTGTGATATTGCAGTCAGTGGGTGCCCAGACCCCTGCCACCCAAATGAGGGAACCAGGGCAGGCCCAGAGCTCATGGAAAAGTTCAGACCACAGTTGAGACTGTCATTGGGTTTGCAGTGATGAGGCAGGCCCAAGGTCAGGATGAGAAGTCAGCTCACTGGTTGGAGTCTGGACCCTTGGGGTATGTGGTGGAGCTGATACTCCTCTGGGACTGTCACCCAGGGCTGAGGTGAAGTGGGGTCTGGGGCCTGTGGTGTGGGAGCTGGCCCAAGAAAATAATTTAGCTAGGGCTGTCAAAGCCTATAAGTGTCAGGTCTCATAAATTCATATGACACAAAATAATTCTTCCTAGTGCTGCTGTCTTCTCAGTCCCTATGAGCTTCTGCAATGGGGAACGGAGGAGACAAGGAGTTACAAACTGATTTTTTGTTTTGTGTATGTTAAGGGTTAAAGGGATCTATTTACCCCAAAAAGGGTTTTTGACATGCAGTGTAAGATTTCCTCAGTAGCTATATGCCTAGGTTGTATGTATGTATACATGCACAAGTTAGTTAAGCTCGCCAAGGAAAGGAATGTTTCTGAGCTCTGAGACCAGTTACTTGATGTAGAATAGTCTGTGCTGCTACTTTTAAACTTTCTCAGCCTTCAAAACGGGAGGCTACCAACTACCAGAAAATTGCAGATTTCGTAACGGTCCCTATCCTGTACTAATGTCTGAACTGTGCCCAGGCCAGGAATTGTTTTGAAGATTGCTAGTTAATTACATTTAACAGTTCAGAAGATAAATGGTTTGGGCTGCTTTTATTTTACAGGTATCTCTCAACTTTTCCAGGTCATGGCCAAGACAGTTTCATATAAACTGAGAAACAAAATCAGTTAGGCAAGAAACACCTGAGTGCTTGGAATGTCTTCTAAGTGCTTGAGAAAATAATAAATTTCTTCACCTAAAATTTTCAAAGTACACAGTACTGATGTACTTTACACTGATAATAGGTGAGGTGAGAAGGATGCCAAAGTACTGAAATGTTAACTAGATCAACAGACACTCTCCTCTAGTGCAAAGGTTGTTAATGTGAAATACCCATTAAATAACTACTTAGCTTATATGTTCTTTATATGTTCTTGTCCTTTAAGCGTTGGTTAAAACCCCTAGATGTTGAAGAGCTGTATATGGAACTGAACAGATCAGAGATTTGGTAGATAACTGTAGATCTTCAGTTACGGATCTCAAGACACGTGCTGAACAGAAAATGATCACAGTTCATAATAGTATAGGAAGACAAGTTTTGTCCTTTGAAATAGTTTGCTTTGAGACCAGTGGGATGCAAGATCTTCAGCTGTAGGAAGTTGATTCTTTTGAACTAACTGACCTGATATTTTCTTTCACTGGAGGGATGATTTGCCACTCAAAAGAAACTGAAAATGTCTTATCTGTAGAGATGTCAATGAAGCATTTGACATGGTGCCACATGGGAAAGCAGTAGTTAGATTAAGATGGGGACTGACATAAAATATGAGAGTTATGTATGGAACAGATCAAGTAGAAAGTGAGTTATGCTGAGGGGAATTACTGGAGAAAAAAAAGATTTGAAGTAGTGTTCTTTTGGGCTTGAGACTGATAATTTTTAATAATTTCATAAGTGGTTGAGGTACAAGTGCACTTTTAAAAGGTACTGCTCATTGTACATTTGCAATGTGCTGACAGACTCTCAAGAAATGTGGAGAGCAAGAACAGAAGAAGCTGAACAGCACTGAGAACAAAAGGAACCTGACCATGATGTAATTTAACAATAAAATAATTTTTGGGTAATGACTGGCAGGAACAAATAAGTACAGATGGTGCATATTTTGGCAAAATAGCAAATTGAAGCAGCAATAGGAGTAAGTTTTCTGACATACTAGAAACTAACAAGACACCTCACAAAACCCAAAGAATTTATTGCTAACGTAATTGAAATTTTAGTAGTCTAATCCAAGAACCATTAGTGGTCCAAATGTAATTATTACAGAAAGAGAACAAATGCATCTATGTGGAAAGTTCAGTAATATAAGTAGAGTAAAAATTGTTATTCACACTTATGAGGGAAGGGTCAGAAACTGTTCTGCTTTCCCTTCCCCTGCACTTCTGAAATGTAAGGTTAGTGGTTTCGTTCTAGTGGTGGTGAGGGTGTTAGTGGCTTATCAGGATATGGACCCCTTTGCTGGGAAAAAGGTTAAATTCATGTTGATGGTTTTTCCTCGGTCACCAAAGGATCTGTATGGGGCCAGTTTTGCCTGTTTGCCAACACGCTTTTACACCTTTGCTTCTGATTCATTGCTTGTGATTCTTGATTGGTCTCGCTTTTTGGCAGTTCCAGTCCACTTTTTTTTAAGTGACCACTAGTGAGTTGTTACATGGTTTCCAGTGCCAGCCTGTGCCTCATCTTTTATTTTCTCATGCCTGTACTCCTCTCTGCTCCATTCTATTTCTCCAGTTCTTAAGCCTCTGCTATTGCATGGGGCCTGAGTTTCTCTGTATTACTGTTATCCATAAATATCTCATTCTGTATGGAATAACTCCTTGTTAACACTATCTGTACAAAAACTATGATTGTGCTATAGAAGATAAACACAGGTAAAGCAAATCAGGCCTGTAAACTGGTCAATTAGGAAAATTTGCTGTCAGAACTAATTAAAATAAAGGAAGGTCATAGGCAGGTCAAGAAAAGGTTAGATAGACCAAGCTGGATAAGCCTCAGTTCTGAGACCTTGCAAATTCAGTACAGGGCATAAAGCCTGTTATTACAACACAGTTCCATCACCTTTACCGTGCACATATAAATTCATATTGCAACAAGGTCTTTGCGCAGGCTGTTATTAGCTTAGAATTGGGGCTGGGAGGAGATGAGGCGTTATGACCAAAATCAAATGACTGAAATTTTTTTTGCTATAAGGAAGCAATATGTAAATTTTCCACCACTTCTGCCACTTGTGTAGTATAATATAGTATAATATCCAAACACTGTGGGAACCTTTATGGGGCCTGATTTGTTTCAGTCTCTCCTTGCTATCCTACCAAGACTGTTTCAACCTGTCAAATTCAGTAGCACGTTTATACAACATTCTTTTATTGTATGTGTTCTGAATTTTATTCTTGTTCCCCAGGGAACTGAGTGCAACTGCCAAAAGTCATTTGACTTGTCACCTTTAACAACCATCAGAAAAATAGAACTACGCCTATATATGATGAGCTAGAAGGTACTTAGTCACCCGTAAGCTATTTATTGCTTAGTCCACCTAGACCTAAATTTTACTGTTCCCCTAAGTGATAGCAACATTTAATGCAATAACTCAGAATATATTAACTGACTCTAAATACATGCCATTATTTTTCTGTGTTAACTTGTCTTTAGACAAGGAGTGATCAAAAAGAAGGTGAAATTTCATATTAGAAATCACAGAATGACAGAATATCAGGGATTGGAAGGGACCTTGAAAGATCATCTAGTCCAATCCCCCTGCCAGAGCAGGAACACCTACATCAGGTCACACAGGAACACGTCCAGATGGGTTTTGAATGTCTCCAGAGAAGGAGACTCCACAACCTCTCTGGGCAGCCGGTTCCAGTGTTCTGTTACCCTCACCATGGAAAAGTTTTTCCTCATATTTAAGTGGAAACTCTTGTGTTCCAACTTGTACCCATTGCCCCTTGTCCTATCATTGCCTATCACTGGCAATACCCTTTACGTATTTATAAACATTAATGAGGTCACCCCTCAGTCTCCTCTTCTCCAAGCTAAAGAGACCCAGCTCCCTCAGCCTTTCATCATATGGGAGATGCTCCATTCCCTTCATCATCTTTGTGGCTCTACGCTGGACTCTCTCCAGCAGTTCTCTGTCCCTCTGGAACTAAGGTGCCCAGAACTGGACACAATATTCCAGATGGGGTCTCACCAGGGCAGAGTAGAGAGGGAAGAGAACCTCTCTTGACCTACTGACCACAGCCCTTCTAATACACCCCAGGATGCCATTGGCCTTCCTGGTCACCAGGGCACAGTGCTGGCTCATGGTCATCCTGCTGTCTACCAGGACCCCAAGGTCCCTTTCCCCTACACTGCTCTCCAACAGTACATTTCCCAATTTGTACTGGTACCTGCAGTTGTTCTTGCCCAGATGTAGGACTCTACACTTGTCCTTGTTACATTTCATTAAATTTCTCTCTGCCCAGCTCTCCAGCCTGTCCAGGTCTTGCTGGATGGCAGCATGACCTTCTGGCGTGTCAGCCACTCCTCCCAGTTTTTTGTCGTCAGCAAACTTGCTGATAGTGCACTCTATTCCCTCATCCAAGTAATTGATGAATATATTAAATAGTACGGGTCCCAGTACTGATCCCTGAGGAACTCCACTAGGTACAGGCATCCAACTAGACTCCATCCCATTGACCACCACTTTCTGGCTTCTATCCTTTAGCCAGTTCATGATCCACCTCACTTCCCGATCGTCCAGGCAGTAGATCATCTTTGGAAACATTTCAGTGCTTCATGGTATGTTTTCATCTCCTAGTATCTTGCTAATGCTTCTGAAAACTATTTTTAAGTGTTGGCTAAAAATGTGTAACATGCTTACAGAGGCCAGAACAGGGACACAGACATACAGTGATATGCTGAAACAGCTGTGGCTGGCTGGCAAGTTCAGCTCTGCAGTATGATGTACTCCCTCAGAAATTTAGGATAAGACTCACCAGAGTGTTAGTGGTCAGCCTAATATAACTTTAACAATCACAGACCGTCATACTAAGTTTATCTTCCTACTCTGGGATTTTTTGAATTGCCTGCTTCAACTATTACATTCAAAGTATGATATTTCTGCCTTCAGCAACCATTTATAGAGGCCTTTTATGAAATACTTTGGACTATAATGTTTTCTTTAAAACAGTTACTTTTTCTGTGTCTGGAGCCATTGTATTCGGATTGAAGTCATTGCTATGCAGTCCTTGTCCCAGTTGTGAATGTATTAAATAAAGAAAAAGAAGAGGTGAAACGGCTGGTTGGTTTGAGTGACTGACCTGTTATGAATGCTAAGACTGTCCTGGAGAAATGACTCGTAATAATTCTTATAAAATTTCTGTTAAAAGTCACAGGATCTGATTTAGTTGCTAATTTCTGTACTTGGGTAGCAGTGCATAAATCTTACTGTTTTCCATGGCTTCAATGATAGTATTGCACGGTAATAATAACAGGTCTGAATGAGTGCTTACAGTCAAACTAGACAAAGCAGAGCCTACAATGAGCAAAAGATGTATCATACCAGAAATATCAGCAGCTGAGGAATGGCAGATACCTTTGTAATGTTAGAGGGGAGGCTGGAAATAAGAAAAATTAAATAAGGGAAAAGGGGTAACAGAAGTAGTGAAGCTTTGGAAAAAGAAAACTGGAATGAGCAATGCAAGGCTGCAGGTGTTGACCACCTCCATGGAGAAATTCCTCTGACCAGCTGAATGTCTGGGGTTTGGATATCTCTCTTCCTCTGGTTGGTTTCTCTGTTCAGCATTCTTTCAAAATCACCTGTTTTGGTAGGAGAAGCCCATTTAAGCTGAGATTCACAACAGCAATAGAAAGTAACAGAAAATTTAGCACTTAAGATCCACAGTTTTGTAGAAACAGATTGAGTGAAAACTTCCAAAGGTTTTGCCTCACCATGTCTTAACGTACAGCCTGTTTTTTTTCCATTTTGTTATAGAATTGCAAAGCTCATAAAGTTCCTCTGCTTAGAAAATAATCTGTGATCTAAACTTTCTCTCAGCTCTCAGATGCTCCTCATCAGCCTTGCTCTCTAGACCCTTCACCAGATTCACTGCCCTTCTTTGGACACACTCCAGCATCTCAGTGTCTTACTTGTAGTGAGAGGCCCAGAACTGAACACAGTATTCCAGGTGTGGCCTCACCAGTGTTGAGTACAAGGGGATAATCATGTCTCTAGTCCAGCTGGACACACAGTTTCTGATATAAACTAGGATGCTATTTGCCTTCCTTTGTGATGGCCTTTTACCATCATGTCGTTTTGCTTCTTCATCCATTCCTTAATAAATTCTTCTTGATTTTTTTTTTTTTTTGGTCCTCTATCAATGTTTGGAAAGATGAAATTTACCCTTTGTACATGGGTAGAGACATATACATAGTGGACCACAAGATCTGTGAAACTTCTGTTTTCTCTTATCAAGGTACAGAATGACTGTGCCTGCCTTTCTGTTTTTCAGTTTTTAAAAATGCAACTCCATATTTCCACTGGCATGGCACAGAATCAGCAGCATCTGGTGTCTGAGAGGATCACAGATAAATATTTAACATTGCAAATGTTTTCTTCTGAAGGGACTGATTCCACCATGCAACAAATCATTGATGAGAAAACCTGGTGCAGTCAGTGCTTCCAGGTCAGCTCAACCCTTGCACGGGACAATTTGTCTAACCTATACTTAAGTCTTTGTTACCAAGCCATGTGACACCTAGAAAGATGCCAGCCAGGGAAATGAGAAACAGGAGAGAAATGCATCTTGTGCTGTGACAGAATGTGTGCAGCAGAAATGGCAATTGTCGAGAAGGATTTGTACTCCAGTGGAAGCAAGTCTTTTGTCAGTCGAGTCTCTGGCTGGGAGAGATAGGGGAACTTGACATCTGAAGTGGTGATGGAGAGCAAGGGTACATTTTGGGGTTTTGAGAGAAGGTCTAAATATACTGCAAGCAGTGTGAATTGCTTCGGGGCTGAAATGCTTAGGCCTGGTGAAAATATGAAATCAGTGTTCTGTTATTTTTAGGCAGTATGAAAAAAAAATGAAACAAAAAAAATGAGTGATTGTTCACATTGGTCTATTAATATGATTAGATTAATAGTCATTTATGTCTTATGATTATTGCAGTTTTCTGAGCAGACTCTTATATTCAAATGTAGGTATTGAATGCATTAATGACCTCTGGCACCTATCTATGCACAGACAGGTTCACATTCTTTATTTTGGGATACGATTAATAAAACCTAGTTGAGTGCATCAATGTCACTTGGTATTTACTCACAAAGTCTGTTTAGCTGCTTTGTAGTTGACACTATGCGGGAATGATGATGTTTCATCTGTTCTAATGGCATCACACCAAATTGCAAAACCACCCCAAAACACTAAACATGCACAGCTACCACTGCTGAAGAGCAGGGCAGCAGCTGGAAGGTGGTCAGAAGCAAAACTGAGGCATGAAAGGATGCGGCTGTGAGGAGTATGAGCTTGGGTGAGTGGGTGCTGGAAGTTGTGCTTCCCAAAGGGTGTGCAGGTAAAGACATGTTGAGTATCTGCTAAAGGTGATGCAGCATCTGGAAGGATGTGAAGTGCTGTCAGCTCGTGCTCAAACCAGCAAGGGCTGTAGGTGCCAAGCATCAGCCAGGCCAAAATACAGGATGCAAGTACATTTAATGATGCAAACATTTGTTCATATGGTTCCATTTTGTAAAACTATAAAGCAAATGCGTCTTGTCTTTATGACTTGTTTTCTCACAGATCAGCTGAAAAGGGTGGGGGAAGATCCAGACTCAGTTACAGGTGGAACATAAAGTGAGGGACGTGTCACTTTTGTTTCATCTGCTACTAGAAGGATTTAATCTTGGCAGGAAAACAAGAAATCTGCACCTTAAGTTGATTCAAAGCGTGAATTGAAGCTGCTTTTTACTTCTTGACTGTTGTTTGTTGCCCCCATGATGAGACCTGCTGACACATCATCAAAAGATGGCAGGCAGACTTAAATAAGCAAGCAAAGCAAAAATCAGCAGGAAGAAAACTTGAAACTGCAAAATAAAATAATGTAAAAGACTGTTCCATATCAAGGAACGGTAATTGAATTTGTGAATAGTAGGCAAACATCCTCCAGTTAAAAAAAAATGCTGACATTAGGTATTTCTTCTTAGAAAAGGGGATACAGAATAAATCATCTGTCTTAAATTTCTGGCAGTGAAAATACTGTAAAATATCTTTTGGAGGAGGCTGTAGCTATACAAAAAAAGGCAACTTTGGATGAAATATTAATGAAATTACGAAGCAGACAAGAAATAGGGTATAAAATGTGTTGTCACTGGTCTCTTGAAGTTTATTCCTTTGAAGGGTCTTGGCATTAAGCAAGAAAAAAAAGTGACCAAGGAAGAGCATACATTATTCTTTTCTTTCCAAATGGACTGCTGACAGGTAAAACCTGACCAGAAAGATTACCTAACCCAAAGTTATTAAAAACTAGAAGATGATCTCATATTACTGCATGTCTAGTATTTTCTCACATATAGCTATGTAAACAAAATGTATGTAGTACGAGGAATATTAATGGTGTCATCATATGCAATATTATAATCAGTTTAGAATACAAAGTTTTTGACCTAAATAAGTAGCAAGACTGCAGCACATAGTTTTATATGCATAATATATATTCACAAAATGTTTACCATTATTCTGGGTGGCAATGGTTCTGTTTTAGTGGGATTTTCCTCCACAGGGTATGAATTTGTATGGTATTTTGTATGGCAGTTATTTGAAAAAATAATCTTGCAAGTAAAAAAAGCTTAATAAAAGAATATCATGTGATCAGAATTTACTCAAAAATAGGTTAATAAATTGTTTTTCCGGTTACATTTACCTGGGTGCACCTATGTTGCACGTGGTCATTATCAAAAGACTTCAGTATTTGAAACATGTTGTCAGGCAGTAGGATCTGTGATTCTAAATATTTCCATTACATTGTTTTCCTTTTCCGAAGTGGCAGAAAAGAAGGATTAACTGAACAGTCTGTACAAAAATCCCTCTGCAGACACACCATTAAGATCTTCATTGTAGAGGTGAAGTACTGCTTTCAGGGAGACTGAAACACTGAGGGAGAATAAGGGATACAAAGAAAGGTCAGATCTTGAATGCAATTAAATGTGATGGAATAGCTGGTAAACAATATTCTACTTTATGAATCTTCCCTCTTCGTATTTTTAGCACTTGGAGTTCCTAGAAAAATATTTCTGTGAGCGTTTCACGATTTAACTGTCTGTGGAGGGTTTGTATGAATATTTTAAACTGACCCAGCTCGCATGAGCTACATAAATCACATCATATATTTTAGCGCTTGTGAGAGAGATGAATATGATCTTTCCATCTTTGAATATTTTGCCATTGAGCATACCTGTGGTGCATATGCAGTCACACTGCAATTTTGAAAAAAGTATGTAATACATCATGCTTTCAGTTCACTTCAAATTCATGGATGTGTAGGAAGAAGGGAAAGAGAGTGGAGTGCTGGAACAATTGTGCAAGTAAGCTAACTGTATTATTTACCCCCATGTTTTACTGCTTCGTACCACCTTGATTTCTAAACTAGTGAAGTTGAATCACTTCTAAGCTAAGTAAATATATGGTTTGGGTCTAAACTCCTTGGAGCACCTGTCCTTCCCTCTAAAGGGAAAGAGGCTAAAGAAGGGACAATGCTCTTTTGTTTAGTAATTGGTAAGTCAGAGGAAGCTTCAGTCAGTAACATGGGAGAGGCTACGATGTGTGGTTAAATAGTTTTGGGGGTGGTGGAGAAATGGAAAAGAGACTCTGATTCAGGAGCCGTGGGTAGAGCTGTGTATGTGGAAGTGTGCCCTGGAGAAGTGGGAGCTAAAAGCCAGAGCCTAACCAGAAGCATCGCACCAGACTGTGGTTCCCAGGAGCAATAAGAATAACTCTGGGTTAGGTGTGTTTTACAAACTGTATGGCTCAAGTAGGGTCAGTTAGGAAACCACCAATATTTAAAGGAGTTTTTTTTTTTTTTTTCTTCTGCTCTACTTAATATTGACTGCTGATCTTGAGCTGCAAAGTATTAAAAAACTAAATAAAATAGAGACAGTGGGTAAAGGAATCTGACTAAGATAGTAATTAAACATACAACTCATTGCTGGGGTATGTGCTGTATATTCAATAAATAATTATAATTTTTTTCTTAAAGAATTGTGAATAGACTTCTTTTAGTAAATAAAACTTTTTTTTTTTTTTCAAAATAACTAGTCTGGTGGTCACAGATTCATAGTGACTTTGGCTAAAAATAACTAGATGGATGTACCATATGATGAAAAGATAAATTTGGTTCCCTGCCCATAATGTTTTTTAGGAAATGGACTGCTGTTACTCTGTAATGTTTTTATGCCTGGAGTCCTTGAGGGAAGCAATCTGAAGAGAATGCATGGAATAGGAATGCCAGCTGTGAAAGGCAATAAGCTCTGGAACCAGATTTCCTCCACAAATCCACACATTTTTTGGAATAGATAGTAAAAAAACATAGAGTGCCTTTAGCAACCTAATTGGTTGTTTCTGTACTTCTGTTGTCGTGCTCCTGAGAAATAGTCAGAACTCCTGGTTACTGTCAGTGCTTGTTGGCTTTACAGCTTCCAATATTTAATTGTTTCAATTTATGGTGCTGGAAATTTTTGCCTTTTGCAGGTCTATGGTCTTCACTGCTTTCAGGGTCATGTAAGGAATGATGCTAAAAAGAAATTCCACTGGTAAGTACTGAATTAAAATAACTGTGGAAGCATCAATCTGAGGTCTGAGAAGAGTGGGATGGTTTAAGACATTACTACAGGCTGTTTTTCACAAACATTCTGTCTTGCTAAACAGAAATGTCTTCTGTTAAGAAACAATACATTATGTACGAAAGCGTGTAGAAACAAACAGCAAAAATGACCAACAACCAAAAAACCCAGGAAAAAAAGCCATGCCAGAGGAAAAACCTCCTGAAGGATGTTCAACTGCCTAGAAGTAGGGAGATGAAAACAAAGAAGATTTTTTGTTTTCCTTCAAACCAGGTTTCTTGAGACTGTTCATTTTGTTGTTAAGGTAAAAAAATACTTGGTTGATTGCAGATTGTTAATCTCCGCTTTCTTTTTATCTGTTCTGTTTGTTGTGTGACGATACTGTCTGTGTTCCATATTTCTTGCAGCTCTGAGAACATATTAAAAATATGTCACTGTTTAGAATTGTATTGGCAGGTAACAAAGTCTTTAAACTTTCTTTTTATGTAAAAATACAGGGGTTTTTTGGGTTTTTTGTTTGTTTGTTTTTTTCCCAAGAATTTAAGTTATGTGATTCCTGAGAATCTGATAGATGAAAGATGAAATATATTTGTTCAATAGTTACCATTTTGCTACTTTGCTTGACTCAAAAAGTGAGCTACAAGGAAGTCACCTAGTTTCATTACACAGTAGTTCATTCAAATGCATCTGTGTCTCTGAAATCTTGTAGAGCAATACAAGTCAACCACAACAAATCTACTTGTGCTTTTTATTCCAGCTCTTTAGAGGGTAGAGTGGCTGTTAGAGGCAAAAATTCCTTCTAGACTGAACTCGTGGATTTATTTTAGCCAGCTATTATTACTGCACTGTTATCATTGAAGCAAGTAATTCTGTATGGACTTCAAAACTCACAGAAACTGAATAAATATTTGAATCATGAGTCTGCAACAAGCACTCAGCCAATGTGAATACTTTGCAAACTGTACCTGAAGTTGTTTAATACTCTGGATATATCTACCTGAAATCTGTTCTTAAGTTACTGAATATTCCTGTATTGCAAAACTCTAAGCAAATTTATTGTTATTTAATTAGGATTAAGTAATTATATATATGCTGGAAAGGTTGAACTCCTTTTATCACATGTAAGACTTATTAAAGATTGTTATTAATGTATATTGTTTGAAATAGATAATATTCCATTAAGGATCAAATTCACCTTTGCTGCAATGAAATGGTACAGTACTCAGGGACAATTAAAATAGCTGAAAACAAAGTTTTGCGGTGGATATATCTTTTAAAATTGATACATGAATTAAAAAAGGGGTTGGGAGGTGTGTGTCTGTGAATTTCCTCATTAGGGATAGTTTTGAAAATACTTTTGCACTCTAGAAAAATGAATCGGAGGACATCAAGTTACTTGGTGCCACTGGTAACAATCTCTAGTTTTAGTCAACTTGGCTTCAGGGTTTAGCAACCCCATGTGGAACAGCAAAGCTTCCTCAGCAGTCTGCAGTAGACATAGCTGTATCATTCATATTTTTTTTTGGTTAAAGTACGCCCTTTCTTTCTGTAAACTACCTGTGCTCATATACAGAACCTGGTTGGAACAGCTGGTCCTAAATCTCCCATGACTGAAATCACTTTTGTTTCTCACGGCTTTAATAGCAGTTGTAGTTTCTTTTTCTGTGTTTGATCAAAGGTTTCTACCAGGAGCTGACATGGAGGGAAACCATTTTTTGATTTGTAGGTCAGTATAGTGCCATGAGTGTTGCTCAGTTAAGTTAGTGTGTTGGTTCCTACTTAGCACTGGTGTGAAGCTTCCCAGGTAATTCAGCTTGCAGTTCAGCTTACATTTTATAACTTCCATTTTTGCAGTTTCTAGAGTTGCCGCTTGACAAGGTGGTCTTTAAGAAGGCTGAGCTCTGGGAACATCTTGTCCACATCACTATGGACCTATGAAAGCCACATATTATTTGTATTATTTATATTAGCATAAATGCAATTTCCTGCCAGTTACCTCTGTGAAAGTGCATACAAATTTAGGTCTGTGTGAATCAGGAAATACCCAGCACTATTAAAGTAAAGGTTTGGTTGTAAAAAAGTAAAGTTTCAGGTAAGAAAAGAAATAGCCCACTATTCAGTCAGCTAGTGAAGGGAAAGAATCAGTTTAATTCACTCGAGTGCTGTTGTATTTATACAGATGTCTGCTATTGACCAATGAAGATTTTTCAGAAAAGAATCATGTTTTCTAAATGATAATTAAATGACACTCTCCCTTTGCATCTGTCAGAAATATTACTAATACTTAGAAATTAGTGCAAAAAATTAACTTGCCTCTGTAGCCAAACAACATTTTTCTTAGTAGGCAGAAGATGCCAGGGCTGGTTTCTAAGAAGCAGCAGTGATGTGCGTACAGCAGTCAACACAAAAATCCCTTCTCAATTCCCTGAGACGGACACCACTATTTATATGATGCAAACAGGTTTCACTTTTTTTTTTTTTTTAAATAAATGTAGTTGCTATAGAGACATCTGCAACTCATCACCATCTCTAGTTACAACCTGTGACCTATTATTTCTGAAGAATGGTCCCCAATGCATCATAGGAAATGCTTACAATTTTCCTCTACCTAAAAATTGCCCACTCCCTCTGCCTGAATTGCTCAAATGAAAGGGCTTTTCTGTGAATGATCTAAGCATAGTTGTGGGAAGCTATTTTGCCACTAGCAAAACTGTTGCTGTATAAAGAGAAACCATGTCTCTGAAATAGGCTATTTTCTGTCTTTGCTCTGACTCTTGGGCAGTCAGGAGACTATATCTACTGATGTGACTTTTGATCTCTAAATGCTCTGGCCAGCACCCTCCACTGCAGTGGCATCAGGGAGGCACAGTGTTTATTTCATAGCCTGCAAGGGGATCCAGTTCCTCGGGATGGTATTTTCTAGGCTTATTTTTTTTTTTCCTTTAAAAGTATATTAAGACAATGTTGACAAATGTATTGCTGGTCATAAAATGAAAAAAGCAGTATGTCAGCTGGTCACTGGTGAATGTGCTTATGGCAAAGTGAACTCATGCACTAAACAGACATTTCTTCATAAATGTGTTTAGCAACATGTGAAAGGTACTATACAACATTAAATACTGAGTCTTGAGGAGAATAGTGGGAAATATCTGGGAAGAGAATTGTCTGAGACACAGTTGCTAGAATTCATATGCTTCCCAATGTCCATGGCTCACTCTCACTCAGGTTTGTATCGTGCCTCTGTGATTCTTACAGGAAAATTTACAGCATGCCATGAGGGAACCGGGCATGGATCCATTTCCATATTACACAGGGCGATGGAACCCCATGTCTCCCCCTCAACTTGGAATACTTTGTCTACCAGTTTGTGACGGAGAAACTTTTCTGTAAAGGCAAGAAACATGGTGCAATGGCACATGCTTTCATTTCACTAACCTACATGAATGGACGTTGCACGATATCTGTTTAATTTGTGCTTGGCTTGCACAGATTAATCTCATTTTTAAGAACAGAGCAACCAGCTCAAGGAAGTTATAGAAGAGATGAAAAGGCAAAGAAATTAGTAGGCAAATGTAAGGCAGAAAAACAAAAAACACCAGTGGCAAACTTCTGACAGGCTGCTGTAACTTGTGATATATAAATACTGGCAATTTATCTCTGTTTCATTTGCCTGTCAGTTCTGTTGATGGCTCTTTCATATTTTGGTGCGATTGTGGTTCTTCTAAGATGCATAGAGTTTTCTTTAAGGACCATTTAATATGTATTGTACTGTTTTCAGTGTTTTATAACAGAAGAAATCTACTTTAGTTAGCAATTCTACATCTTTCAGTTTTGAGTCTTTAGTCTTCCTTAGCTAATTGTCTTTGCTGACAACTAATTACGTTGATGTTCTCAGCTACCTTTATTTTCAAAATAGGCATCTCTTTTTAAAAGAAGTTATGATTACTTTGAATGTGTGTTGGCACGTATATATTTGACAGAACAAGAGGTAATGGGCACAAACTTGAACATATGAAGTTCCATCTAAATGTGAGGAGGAACCTCTTTACTTTGAGGGTGGTAGAACACTGGAAAAGGCTGCCCAGGGAGGTGGTGGAATCTCCATTTCTGGAGACATTCAAACCTGCCTGGACGAATTCCTGTGCAACTTGCTGTAGGTGGACCTACTTTGGCAGGGGGGTTTGACCAGATGATCTCCAGAGGTCCCTTCCAACCCCATATCATTCTGTGATTCTGTATGGGTATTTCTGTGTGTTCCAGATTAATCCCAGGTGGAGTGGGGTGAGGAGATCTTCAAGTTATGTATGACACATTAACACGACTTAAAAATCTGCTGTTTCTAGCTCAGCCATCTGCCTGGCAGGTGCACTCTAGAATGAGAAAGTGGCCAGAACGTGCTGTGGCTCAGTGATCAGGTTATTCCTTGACTTCAAAATACTGTTTTGTGACATTATCCTGCCTACTTTCTAAATTTTATGGTTGATTGTCAGTGCAGTGAAACCAACAACAAAACCCCAAAGGCCTCTGAATATTATTCTCATGCTTTATTACATGGTTATATTGTTTTGTCCAACATCCTTATCCAAGATAAGGATGTTGTCTTTATCCAGTCTGAACTTGGAATTGTTACTTGCATATATCTGTATTTTATTTTACAGACTCAGAATGTAATAGTGCTAATTCAAGATCATGTGTAATGCAAATCAGAAGCTTGGAAAGGAAAGGGTCAGTCTCCAGAACAGGTTCAGGCCATATGAGGTGTTCCAGGGAAGGTTAAAGGGGAACAGGTGAAGCTGTTGTAATGCCTAAGGAGGTGGCAGTAGGAATAATTATCTCAGCTGACAACCAGATGGTTATGTTTTCTGAAATATGTAGAGAGGGTGGAGAGAAGAATGGAGTATAGTATGGGGATGCATTATTTTTTAGTTACTTTTAACTGAGTGAAGAAGAGAAAATCCCTCACACTTTTATGCCTACTTTAGGAGAAAATAGGGATAGGAGTTTCTTTTTTCTCACGGTTGTTTTCATGGCTGTTTTAGATGGTATCATGGTGCCTGTAATTTAAAGGACCTATGTAGGTAAGGATTTTAATTGTATTTCACTTTCTGCCTCTTCTTGCAGAGATTTCTCCCCAGTATGCATTCCTCTCTTGATATAAGCTTCACTTTGAGCTTTGTAACACCCTTCCACGTCTGTAAACTAGTAACTTGGACTAAGTTGCTGAGAGCTGCTCTTATGAGCCCTATACATTTTGTAAGTTGTTCCAATTCAGCAAACAAATATTAATTTAGGAAACCTCCTCTGTCTGCTCTTTGATTTCAGTTGCCTGCCTGTTAATTTATAAATTATGTCCCTCAAAAAATGACATCAAACACAGTAAGGCAAGTTATGGTTGGTGGGTTTTGTTGTGCCATTCTAAGAAAATGAGCCCTGAATAAGAGAAAATACAAGACATTGGTTTTTCTTTACAGAGTGCAGGGATTCATTCAGGAAAAAGAAACCTCTAAGTGGAGGGGGGTGATTACAGTGAGACCTGGAGCCTGCCTCAGCAGTCTGCTGAGGGTAAGTCGCAGTGTATTGATGCTGTGCGGCAGGAGCAGATTGGAGAATCTGACTGCAATCTCTTTTCGTTTACTATCGTGCTGGGTGGCTAGGGTAAAACAGCAATTGCTTGTATGACTAAGGAATATTGAGAATGAATTTTAGCTGTCTTCCCTTGCAATTTAGCTGCTGGAAATTATTATGAGCTAGTATCATAAGATCAGTCAGTATGAAGAACTGTCATTGGAGAACATCTGTGTTTAAATGTCCAAGCAGTGCTATCATAAAGATTGCTTAATTCTTATAATATACCCCATATATTTATGTGTAACCATAAGTAGAAACAGCATAGCAGATGTTATTTATTTTTGAAAAATTAAAAAAGTGGCCTAGATATGGGGCTTTTTCAGTGTAGGAGGTGATATAATCGTAAAAAACAGAGGGTGGTATGATGCTGGCATATCTGAAAGGCTAGAGAAGTCAGCATACCACTTTAATGTCTGGAAGAGTTCCAGGTTTAATGAGCATTTAAGCTCTTTTCTGCTGTGGGAACAGCATAATGAATACTGACAAGCCTGGGTTGCAGGTTGGCTGACACAGCTGTCCTCAGGATTCAAGGGCTTTAATAGTTGCCTATCCCTGAGCTCTTCAGTGTTTTTGAGTAACCCCCTGGCCTCAGACTCAGTATCCTTCCTGACAGTGAAAGCAAGTAAAAGGCTTGGAAAATTGCTTTCTCACCACTTCTAGAAGTGATAAAGAGTCATGTCATCTTTACAACAAAAAGTCCTCCTAGGTTTCAATGTGCTATGCATAAATGTCTTTGTTATATATTATTCTGTACCTATACATATGGGGAGAAGAGTGTATGTCTATAACAAACTCTCACCGTGACATCTGCCTTTCTTTCTGTGATGGCAAGTGTATCATAGTTTTCCTGCTGCACAATGGCTTCCAGCTCTTTCTGTTTGTTGCTGATGCTGCGTGCATTGGTGTAGATGCACTTCAGTTGGGCTATTGATCCTGTCACCTTTTTTGGTGCAGAAGCTCTAATTCCTACTTGCCAATTCCCAGGTGCTTTTGTGATTTGTAGTCTGTGTTCATGTTCCCTTCATATCTGTTAGTGATGTCCTTGCTTCCATGAGACTAATAACCCTTACAAGAGAAATCCAGTTCATCCATTGTTCTCCTATATGAAACCTACAGTGTTAAACTCATGCTGAATACCCCCATATTTCTCCTGTCAAACACTTTGAGGCTTACTGATTAAAAAACATATCAAAATGAGTTAATTAGTGTATTACAAATTTGGGATGCTCAGTTTAGCATTACTGTGGAAAAATTCATTTGGGATAGTAGATTATGCCATAGGGATTTAGAGGACACATCAGGAAAAAAACCTGAAACCCAGACTTCAGTCCTGGCTTGCTAATTAAAAATTAGTAATGTTGGGAAATGTTTAATACTTTAGTCTAATTCTTGACAAATATGATAGATCCTCTGGATAAGCTAATAATAGAGAGATGCTCAAAAAGTCTAGGGAGGTCAAAAGTGTTTTCTGTTCTGCCACACTATTCTTGTAGTGGTTTTGTGTCTCACCTGTCTTTATAGATGATTTGGGCCAAAAAATAGGATTGGTTGTGGCGCATTAACTGCTGGCACAAAGCTGTTGGTTTGCAGAACAGCTCTTGGTTTTACAGAGCACTGGTATTTTGAAAAAGGACTACTTAGTAGAACCAGGTGAAATTTAACAGTATAGAGTGCAAGGTTGTGCCATTAAGAATAAGGGAAACTTCTTGCTGTGAAATGTGGCTTGTTTCCTTGTTGCACTGGTAAATATATAGGAAATGTATGTGCTAGTAATGCTATAGATATTTTGGATGAGGCAAATGATCCTTAGATGTGTTGGGTGAGAAATCTTAGAATCATTTGTGCCATAAGGAATATTCTGAATTAAAAATATATTTGGTAATTTTTGTTCTGGTAGCTACAGCATCACTTTTCTGATATATTAGTGATTATAACACAAATTTTAACTTTCAGCCAATCATGATAGAGAAGAAAGTAAAGTGTAGTACTGGAGGAAGAAAAATTTGATGACAATGATTAGAAAGCATTTTTTTGTTTGTTTGTTTGGGTTTTGTTTAGTGAGATTGTGTACATCTTGCTAGTTGCTTCACAGAAAACAATCTGTTGTACAATGCAGATTTTGTAAATCCCAATTATTTCTCACTGAAGTTGCACCCTCCCCCCCTGCAGGGAATACTAATAATTATGAGTATAGGGGAGGCTGGCATCAGTTTAATTACCCAGAAGATCTTCTTGTCATGACTTTGAATGCTAGTTAAGCTGCTGCTTCCATCTTCCCCACTACTGGAGTCTGCACCCTACTGAGCAAACAGGAACACAATCTGGAGTTTATATATGTTTCAATGTAGAAAATTGAAGATCGCTGTTGGAGGAGGGGGGTGGGGTGGGTGAAGAAGAGAATAATGTTTATTATGACTATAGGTATTGTTTTCTGGACTGGATCCTTGAAGTTGGATTCTGTATCTGAGATGTTCTCAAATAACTTATTGGGGAATTCATAAGCTTTTGTGAAGAGCTTTTCTGGAATAAGCTGAAGGAGAAGAGTGCTCCTATGTACTTGCTAGTAAGGAAAAATAGTTCAAAGGTGTATACATTAATTTTAGTGTAACTTAAAGTGTGAGGATAAATATTAAAACCATATCACCTTCCAAAATATGCTTTCTAATGCTGTCCAAAACACTTGGAAGTGCTGGTTTAGGCAAAGCAGTATTGCTTTTATTAAATAGGCTCAAGTGCATTAGGTCTGTTCTAAACTAATTTCTGACCCATACATGTATTCCTGCAAACTTGTGAGATGTACATTTTTTCCCAGCTCATATTGCATTGAGGTCAATGTGAAGCTAAACAGTCTGATGACTGAACATTGATTTTTTTTTTTTTTTNTTTAAATTTGTTTTTTTTTTTTTTTTTTTTTTTTTTGTGTGAGTGCTGCATTCGCTACATTTCAATTTGGATTATATAAAAATTGGACTATTGTTTGGAGTCAAGTTCCCTCAGAAGAAAACCTACTTTTTTTTTAGAGAGAAAAAGCAGTATAGAAAGCTGTGAAATCAGAAGCAGAGTATATAGTTTTGGAGAGAATTTCAGATATTGATGTGTTTCAGGGTTTTTGGTATAACCAGCTCTGCAAAACTGGCTGTCACTATGCCGTATTGCTTCTAAGTCCTGCCCTTCTGGTGTGCAGGACACTTTTGCAGCAGTGATTATTCAAGTAATGCTGTCTTGCTGTTCAGCCTTTCACTTGGTGCTTGGAGTGCCAGTACTGACTGAAAGTAAAATTGTTTAGGAATTTTTTTTTTCATCTGCTTTATGGGGGTGTTCATCTTCATTGACTTCAAAGGCCTCTATCGATTTTAAAATCAGCTCAAGATGCCATGTATTTCTTCTATTCTTTTAATGTGTTAGATAGCCATTGTGTAAAAGCTAATGAGAAAAGTGTCACAACCAAGCAAAATGATATTTTACAGGTGCAAAGCTTGTAAGGAACACAATTAAAATTGATATGATGACATCTTTGCCTCCAGTGTCCTTTCAGGGAACAATCTGAACAATCTCCTTTTTGAGTGAAGAAATGCCTGCTTTATAATATATAGTTGCATATTTTGATGTGCACATTGTTTTTTAAACCAAGACTTCATTATGTTTTGTAATTATGCAAGTTCTGTAATACCTTAAGTACAGGAGAATATGCTTTATTCAAAGCAACGTACTTCAGTTTTCCTTATGCCTTGTCAAATTACTGTGTGGGAACTGCATGCCTTTGAATGTTGTTTTATACCAAAGAGATTCATTGTATCGGTTGTTGTCTTGATGATAAAATCCAAAGCACCAGGCCAGTGAAAATCTTACTTAAAATACTCAATTCTGTTGTAAATTCTTAAAAGAGAAAGTAAGTAGAAGGACGTTAAAGTTGATCATGAATTCACAGGGAGCTTAAGTCAACTTAGAATTATTAAACTCTGCATTGTCTTGCACATTGAGGTAAGAAGAAGTTGAAAATACATCTTACGTAGTCCCAATTTCATTCTCAAAATAGGGTTGTATGGAGGTTGCTGATGGTCTCATCCCTAGCATTAATTTAATTCAGAAACATTTGGTCTTGAACAGTTACAGAGCTCACTGGTAT
Source organism: Nycticryphes semicollaris (assembly GCA_013400055.1). Taxonomy (NCBI): domain Eukaryota; kingdom Metazoa; phylum Chordata; class Aves; order Charadriiformes; family Rostratulidae; genus Nycticryphes; species Nycticryphes semicollaris. Next base: position 104,910 of record VXBJ01000359.1, read on the forward strand.
CTGTAAGGGGAGGACAGCCATTAGGCTCTCAAGGGCTGGGGTGGCTGCAGAACCCTGCCCTGAGAAAAGGCTAGCGCAGCAGGAGGAGAGAATGCAGCAGCCTTTGGGGCTGGGATGCCTGGGCTGGTGAGCCCCAAAGCCCGAGGGGTGGATGTGTGTGGAAGTTGGGATGAATAGGGAAGCCCAAGGCAATCAGAAAACCTCACTGCCCGGGTATGCCCAGGAGGTTTGGGATGCTTGGCAAGCCCCAGGGACTTCTCCACAGAGCTACTCCTCAGCCCAACAGAACTGGCTTGTCTTGCTCTTCCTTCCCAGGTGCAGGGCCTTGCGTTTGCCCTTGCTGAACTTCATAAGGTTCCTGTTGGTCCATTCCCCCAGCCTACCTAGAGCCCTCCAGGTGGCAGCTCCGCCCAGGACTGTCTTGCAAGCCTCTTGGAGAAGTGGAGTGGGACCAAGGTTAGAGTAAGTTGGTATAAATATCCTTGTGAATTAAATGAACTATCCCAATGTGCATCCATTTTTTATTTTCACAAGCTTTGACTTAAAAGAAATTGTTACGTTTTGTCAAGTGTAGACTGAAAGTAATACAATGTTATAAAAACTAGTATGGTGCATGATCAAGTATATTCAGGTAGCCTTTGTGTTATATCCATTATGAAAGGGTTTGGTGTTTTTGTTTGTGTTTTGGGGTTGGGTTTTTTTGAGAGGGGTAGCACTGTTAGTGAAGATACGGATTTGAGAAACCATGTGTGCTGATGCTTAACCAGTACAGGGTGTCATTGCTGTAGGGAACAACTCTTGTGGGGGCTTATGCCAATGGGTGGAAAGGAAATAGTTGTCCTTGAGCATAGGCAGACTAGAGTACCATGCAAATGCTACTTGGATGTTGGTTGGTATTTGATATATGTCTCTTGGGGTGAATGTTTTTAAGACAAAGTAAACAAGGAAAAGACTGCTGGAGTCCAGCCTTAGTGGTATATCAGCAGAAAATACTAATGAGCCTTGCAATTTTATTTTCAATATAATGTTTGCTTTTTATAATGGATACTGTTCTACCTACCTCTTCCCATAGAATGATATAGCTCTTCACAATGCTACCAATAGCATTATGTTATGAGAAAAAGATCTGTGGAGCTGGCATATTTTATAGAGTAATTTTTATTGATAATGTTAGTATTCAAAATCCTCATGTGGAGCGATCATTAAAGCTCATTTAAAAACCCTCAGAGGGTTGCTTATAGCTCAAATACAGAGCAAGGAATTTAATTCTTAATTATATACAGAGGGATATATGAAATAGAATTTGCAGTCACAATGCATTTCTTGATTGTGAATCCATAATATATTATTGTTTCTTCAGAGAGTTGAAAAGATGCCATTAATGTAAGAGATGAAAGTATTCATTAAATCAGTGGTGCAGCACTGGGCTCTTAATTTGATAAAGAACTAGGTAGCTGCTGCGCTGCTGCATTTTATAGCCCCCTCTACTGGTCATGGTGGTGATACTTTGATAGCGAATTCAGTATTTTGACAAAGTTCAAAACTTAACCCTCTAAGCCATATTTCTTTTCTAAGTGCTATAAGAAAATGATAAATAGCACTCCAAAATTAATCCATGGCTAAAATGTAGATTTTACCAATGTTAATGGTTAAGACCTTTTTCCTCTTCTTGGTGGTCAAAATAGATATTAAAACGGCTGTTGCTAAAATTTACTAATATTTGTATTTATTTACAATACATAATTGGATTTCTAACGTTGCTGATTTGATTCTGTCTGTTCAAGGGTATATATAGTTGGTGTAAGCCATACAGTTTTTGACATGATTCTCTTTTAGGTCTAGGTGAAATTTTTGTCACATATTTTAAAGGGGGATGAGGAGAAATGCATTTAAGCAATCTGAAACAGTCTGTGAATTTGTGTCTTTTTAGCTGGATCACTATCTTTTCAGTCCCAAATAATTGAAATATTTGAAATATTTTGTCACTGTTTTTTGAAACAGACGAAATGTTTGCAGATGTAGATGTTTATTTCTATGTTATTTAAAGCATTTATTTACAGAGCTCAGAACTCAAAAGAGTACTTCATTTTAGTTGAGAAGGGACTTTTGCTCAATGACTGGTATTGTATGAAACAAAAAAAGTGATTTTCTGTTCTACCCTGATTTGCGCATATTCATCCTGTTGCTCTGCTTTGATACCTTGCTAAATTTTGAGTATGTGGAAGGATACTTATATCTGTATGCATAACATATAGGAACCTTGCAGCATGCAGTTCATGGAAAATGAAAGTATTAGGATGGAGACCAGAAGTTAAAGTTCTGCGCATGTCACTGGTTTCACTCTGGAATCATATTAAGTGCCAGCTTGCTAGCAAGCAAAATGAACACATACTGGAAGGGTTCACTGCTTTGGAAAGGGCCTTTTTAGGAGGAAAATTGCCTGGTCATTGTGCCTGGATTCATGCAGCATGAATTCAAGTGCATCAGTAGGGTGTGTCATTTGAAACCAAGTCTGAAATCATGCATTGGGATCCAATTCAATGCACCCTATGTGGAAGAGGGTGCCAAGCTCTCCACTGCTGGTGTCATATTTTAAAATAAATAGATAGAATAACTGGTTTCTGTAGCCTCAGAAATACTTTAATGCCCTGCTTTACCATACAGAGCAATCCTCTAACCGAGAATAATTAGTTTTTGTTATTTACCTAGATTTCTAGGAAAGCTATATATGTGTACTAGGCTATATGAAAAAATCTGTTTACTCTAACCCAGGCAATGTCATTCTCTGTGTGGTTTGGGGAGTTATTTTAACAGAGATGAGTTGGAATTGCAATACTTACTAAAGAAAGGCAACTAACCTAAACCTCTAATTATCTGGAAAACTTCAGGCTGAACATTCCACACCGTAATTACCTCAAAATGACTAGCTGAGGCTGGACAAAGTGATTTTCTTTGGCATTTTGCTTTATGCCTCTAGCTTGAAAGAGAAATTAAACCTGCAAATGCTGGAGGTACTGTCAAAACAAGACAACCGAAACAAGAAACAAGATGCTTTTTAATTTCTATGGATTTTTCTCAAACTTTTTCAACTTGCTTTCTCTAAAATAACTGCAACAAGCTGTATCACTTACTATTGATCTTAATTAAACTCCAAGATATTGTGCAAGGAGATGAAAATCAACAAAGTTGAACATAAGTAAAAAGACAAGAATCTGAAGTAGAGAGTATTTAAGTACAAACACACCGGGAATTATTTCAGCCTCTGTTCCAGTCTCAAGGGCAGAGTGAAACAGAGAGCCTTGCAATCACCTGAGGGAGACCCCTCTTGGAAAAATACCTGTGGGATATGTCTGTGATGTGTGGCTTTTCTTCATTTAGCTCTTGGCACAGGCATAGGAGACAATCAGTAGCATGGTCATGGGCGATTTATATCAAGAAAGTATGAACTCAAAGAAATGCTCAGATGTCAGAGTGCTGAATAAATTATAAATATAAATTGGCCCTGTACCACACTGGTTAATAGTTAGCCATGAGTGGATCACAACAGTGGGCTTGAGTGTTTCCAGGTCAACTGCATGTCAGAGGAGTTCAGATATTGCTTCTAGTTTTAATTTATGGTGAGCGCTAGTGGAGTCCTAGCAGCTCGTTAGACTTGACTGGTGAACAGAGAATAGATTTAGACCCCAAAGCAGGGTATCTGAGCTCTTTAAGTTCATCTAGTGTGCTGCTAGAGACTTTACACAGACAAAGGCATCCTGAACTGCTCCTAAGCCCTTAATTTATAGTATGCAAGAAGCTCTTGATATATTTAGTAGTTCCTCACTTATGGCCAACCTTAAGTAAGATGGATTTTTAAGTGTATGCTATCAAGTAGCTTATTTGGTCTCTATTGCGCTTGCTCTAATTGAAAGCCTCTGTTTCTGGATTTTGTGTCAGTCTGTGGAAGCTGTTTGACACAGAGAATGCAGATGGCCTCCCTATAGTACACTAGTACACCTTGAAAAAAGTTTCAAGAATGCCCCACACCCCCATTCTTTTTTCTTCTCTTTTTTCTTTTATTTCCCACCAAGGGTGATTATTTGGAACACAGTACAGTGTATTGCCCTTAGACAGGTATGAATCTGTGCTCAGACAACACAAGAGGATGTTTAAAATGGAAACATGCCCCACTTTGAAATCCACTTATTGACAGGTGTAGAACTTTTTTCTCTACTGTGAGACTGGCCGGCATGGCATCTAAACAGGAGCACAGAAAAAAGAAACCGTAAATCCAGTTTCTCTAAGAGCAGACTGATCATCTGATCTAAAATCTTGCTCACCATTAGGGCAATTATTAGTGTAATGATGGTGTTGGATGCACAGATCTTAGATTAATCTTCCAATAAGCCTGTCTAGCTACAAAAGCTGTAGGCTCATCTTTCTTTCACAGTTGAAAGGGTCATACCTGAACACCGAACTGTGGATAAGAAATGAAAGCAGTGTAGGGATTTTCCGAAGTACAAGTTAGCTAACTGGTTTTTTTTATTACTTTGTTTTTTTATGTATTGTTCTTCAGATGTCAGCTTTTAGAGTTTTAGAAAATATCTGTAGAATTGGATCAGACCTTGCTCAGTGCTATTCCATGAGTTTCTGTTTGTGTATTCTAGGTTGGCAGTTGTTCCTGAAGGCTCCATGCATGAGAAGTGTGGTGTGTAGTTATCCCTCCTCTCATCTTAGAGGCTGTTTAAGACAGACAACTGAATCCAGTTTGCTTTAACTAAAATTCAGGAAATAGAAACTATTTCTACAACATAACACTTAGTGACTAATGCTTCATGACACTTAGCATTTCTACAATGCTTATGTTTTTTTAGCAACTTCAATATCAATCATTGACCGGGCAAGGAAAAGGGACGTAAGTGCTACTTTTGATAGTTATATAGTAATATTACTGTTTCTTAAAACCATTCACTAAAAATGATACTGTGATATAACTCAGTAGGTCATATGGCATCACTAGTATCAGTGAATCGAACAGAAGATAACGTCTGCTGCAGTACATCTTTGTAAATAGCATTTTCTTTCACTTTTGGGGCCAAGATTTGACATGAACAAAAAGAGGATTATTTTTATATCAGTAATTTTAGAAGTGAAAGAAAAGACAAGAAGAAAAAAGTAGATAAGAAAAAGACTTTGTATGTGTGTAGAAACATAAATCTGAATGATGATGAAACATTGGCAGGACTTCTCAGGTAGCTTTTTGTTTTATTACTTATTTTTATTGTTTCATTGATCTTTGCAACAGAAGGGAGAATATATTGTTATTTGTTAAAAAAACCCAAATCTTGATGTTGCTTGCTTAACTGTTATGTGGTCCCTAAGAAAACCCAGCAAGTGTGAAAGATGCTCATTGTTCTTGAACTTCCTGAAGTATTCAAGAGCAATGAGTAGGGTATGACTTTCAAGCCTGAGCAGCCTCTGTCTGAGAGATCCAGGTACAGTGTTTTCTGATCAAGAAGCAGAGAGCATATGCAATCTGAAGACTAGAAAAAAAAAAAATAATCAGAGTTTCTGCTTGAATGAGTAAGTCCTCTGGAATTGTCCTACGGAACAGATTACACTTCTGTAATGTATGATTTAAACCTACTTTGTATCCTCAAATAGAGTAAGTCTGGGAAGTCCATATATCATAAATTGGTTGGTTCAAGTAATGAAAAACAGAAATCCTACTTCCTAAATGGTTATTCCATTTAAATTTATGAAGATGTTAAAACATGCCATAATTCATAACTATTCTATTAATTACATATGCTTACATTCACTATTTTCCCAAACACTCTGGATAGAGGTCTTGGTCTTTTTCCCATAAGATGCCTGCAAATAAACTCTGATGTAACTTCAAAATGTAATTTTAAAGGGAAATTTGTATTCAACCACTTCCATGACTGTAACAGTGTTCTAGTAGTGTTTTTATTCCAGAATGCTAACACCTTTTCAAAATTGGAACAAGTCTTGCAGGTAGGAAATATGTCCGTGTTGCAGCTGGATAAATTAACTTAAAGGAAACATGAGTAACTGCTTGATTCTTATTTTAAGAGGAAAAAAAATACTGTTGTATTGATTGCACTGATTTTTTTTTTTTAATATCATGATGTCTCTCACTGGATGAGAAAAATTTTAAAGATGATATTCGAGAGTGTATATTCCTTCTACAAACTTGAAATAGTATGAAAAAATTTCCTAAATCTAGTTAAGATAATTTTGCTTACAGAAAACTTTAGTAGTTTTTTTTTTTTTTCAGAGCACTTGGAAAACACTTGCCACCAAAACATAAAGAAAGGTTATAGGTTTGAACAAGAAGGGTCAGGAAGGGGGAATGTAACTTTGAAGTTGTTTAGGTGCAGGGGAGAAAGTTCCTTGTCAGAGTGGGTCAAACCAGCGATTCGGTAGACCTGATATCCTGTCTCCAGTGTGCAGGGTACTGTCAGAGCACTTCTGTAATTCACCATGTATATATACATTGGTATATATGTATCTGAAAGGGTATTGTGAATGAGTTCTACAGGAACACATGGAGGATATTACTTTGAGAAAACAGCTTTTGTTATCTTTAAAAACACTTGATTATTTTTTTTTCACAGATTTGTTTGTGAACAGTGTCATCCCCTTTTCTGTGTACCATATATAAAATACAAACTTTCTGTTTAATGTAAAGGATTCAATTAGATATTTCAGTCTTCCTGATATATACCACTAACTTTAATGTTTCAGAGAACATGGAAATTTCTATAACTTAGTATGATCTTATTTATTGATTTATTTAGCATATGGTAAATGTTATCTCTAGGATGTAAGCTTGCATTCCAAAAATATTTCAATGTTATTGGAAGGAGATGGTCCCTTTCTGTAAGGGAAATCATAAATTTTCTTTCATTTCTGAACGTAATTTTAAATATCAGTGTTAGAAAGCATCACATTAAAGGCAAAATATGATGTGGTGGTTTCATTTCACCCTTGATGACATAGTAGTGGGGGAAAAAAGCATATCCTCAGCAGAACATAATGACAAACTATTTTTTAACCTATCTAATTTGTTGGATATCAGATTGGTGTCTTGCTAGAAGGTTTTATATTCTTTTATCTGGACCTGGTCTTCCAGAAGAATGCTCTTTCTAGACAAGTTTATATTGTCAAAAAAGCTCTCTTGTCAATTTTATTTTTTGAGGCATTCTCAAAGACAGCAAAGCAGAAAATTTGCTATTTTCTGCTTTAAGAAGGAGGGGGGGAAAGTGGACTGAACTACTTTCTTTGTGAAATAAGAAAGCAAAACCCAGAGATCCAACTACAGTCATACTCTGCCTCTGACAGAGGCCAATATTGGATGCAAAGCCAGAGCAACCACACCTGATTTCTTTCAACCTTTTTTTCCTTGTTTTCAGTGTGGTCTGGAGCGGAAGACATACACACCTAAAGCTGTTGTTATTTATCACTCTGCCTTCAACTGAGCAGCAGGAAATTGCCTATGATAACAAAAAGCTCATTATACAACTGTTTTTCCCACTCTAATCTGTTCCTGTTTATGAGCCGGGATAACATTACTTAAGGTTTCTTTCTACGTTTTCCATTTTGATGAATCTGCTGATCCACACTCTGTCTCAAATGAACTGCTGATCTTTTCCTTTGTCATTCTGAACTTTGCCATTCTCCAGGTACTTCCTACCCCACCTAAAAAATGTCTCTGTGCTAAGGATTGTGCATCACTTGCTGGACATGGACTCTGCTTGAAACAATAGTCATATTTTTCTTTGTGATTTTGGCTATCCAGAGAGTTTGTTTGCAGGACCAGGATTGTCTCCTATTTTGCCTTTAAGTGTTGGCGTAAAAAAGTCATGCTGTTTATTTGCCTTTTGGTGCTGCCATAGTAATAGTAAAAGCTCTATAGAAGGTATAGAAGAACACTTTAGGATGTAATTAGATTTCAACTACCCCAAAATAAAAAGGTCTAGTGTAGTACAGCTAGTGTGGAAGTCGGTTGGAACAACTTTGATAAATGAAAACTAAATATTAAAATTTTCCAAATTAAACAGAGGAAAAAAATTAAAATAAAGAGAACCAGACCATGCAGGCAATTCTTGGGTAATGAATACACTTATTCAGACAAAAATGGGAACTGCTGAAGACTTGCTTAAAATACTCAGATATACCCTGCTGCAATTGTTTAGCTGTCTTAAGCCAAAAGAGTGGAAATTGAAGTAGAACACAACTGCTAGTCAGCATTTCAAAGGAATGAAACAAGCATAAAACAAGGCTGTAAAAAAAAAATTAAAAATATATATATATAATGCTAGCATTGTCAGAAATCATTTAGGTAGAAGATGGACAAGTTGATGGCAATCCGTAACATGGGGTTGCAGAAATACTGAGGAAAAAAATAGAGCTGATAAACTCCATAGATCAACCAAAAGCAAGAAATCAACAGAAATTAAATCTAATCCTAATAGCCTTGAAATAGAATGGAGAAAGGCAGTGGAGGATTAAAAACATTCATTGAATTAAAAAGTCGGGATTAAGATAACAACATGATTCTATTCAGCAGAAAGAGGAGGCAGGAAAGAGAATGGCAATGCAAAAACTGCACTGATGAGTGCCCTGTGTGGCACTGTGCAGAGGGCATAAGGAAAAAAAAAGAAAAGGAGAAGGAAGGACGGAAAATTAAACAGAACAATTGAAGTTACCTGATAAGAATATACAGATGTTCATAAAATGGAAGCTTTTTTGTGTATTCAACAGCCCAATGCAAAATTCGTAAATTAGCTGCCACCCTTGCCCTCCTCCCTGTTAAGGAAGGAGGGTTATCTTGCAGCAGCTGAACTAAGAGGTTGCAAAGATAATGGTAATATGACCATGTTATCTTTCTGCTGCTGGAGAAAACATCATCAATCCTTTAAAACAAAGAAAAAGCCTCCCCAACCCTCTCTTTTATTTTTTTTCCCCTTGCCACTATGTTAACTCTTGTAAGGCAACACAGCAATATGTTGGCAAATAAATGACACAATGGGTATTGGAGGAGCTATTCCTGGCTTCTCAGAGTAGTAACCATAGTAGTAGTTACTACAGGCTTTTCAGTAGTTACTACCGTAGGCTTTTCAGAGTAGTGAGTGGTAACTGGAGAAGCAGTGAAGGCAGCAGGGCCTATTCCATCTCTTCCATCTTACTAAGGCAAAGTGTGGCCATTGGTATCTGTATTCACCTCAGTTCAGGGAGGCTTGTGTTGCTTTGTGCATACTTCTCTTTTCTCTTTGATCAGCTTTGACTCTCAGCTCAGAAGCGGTGAGTCTGTTCAGAAAAACACCCTCTAGACCATGTGCTCTACCAGTTAACTCCTTTTATTTGTTGTAATATTTGCACTGAAAGCTTTTCATACCCTTCAGAAGAGGCAAAAATCGATTCTGTTTAGCATGTGCATGGTTTGGTTCAGAACAGTTCCTTCAGGAACAATCTGGCAGAATGACTTATGCAGATCCTTGGTGACAGAGCAGAGTTCTCCTCTTAATTCCCCTCTTCCACACCTTGAAATTGCATTGCTTATGTATAAACACATCTAACTTTAACTAGTACTTTTCACTTTCCAAAGGTGCTATTAAAATGGGAATCACTAGCAAGAAGAGGAGAAAGCAATTGGGATGGTGATGGTTTTTAGTGGTTATCACCTGTGTTTTCAAAAGTGGCTAATGAGAAGCTGAAGAACAAACTCGGGTGAGGCATCAAAAGAACACCAAATAAAACTGATAATGAATATCTTGAGAAGTAAATGATGGAAAGCAGCAAAATTTGTCAAAATGGAACAGGAAAATTCGTCGTTTCTGGATATAATATGGGCTGACATAGCAGACCCTCAAATGATTATCTTTCTGCTTGAGGGGTGTGGGGTGTGTGTCACTGAATAATTTCCTATCAAGTGTGGTAAGATTTAAAATGTGGGGAAATTTAGAAAGGAAATGATAGAAAATATACACAGAATGACCTTTATCAAGGATGCTTCTTTCATCCCATGAAGTGCAGCTTCTTACCTGTTGGGAAAAAATACCATCTTACCTAGAGAAATAGGAGCTAAGTGTGGAAAAGTTTTTGGTAAGTTCTGGAGCTGACTCTTCCTGTCTTGTATGGTATAGAGCCATACTTTCTTCCTCATTATATCAAAGGAAGATCCTGTCACTTGAAAATTTTTCTTGCCTTGCAAGAGATAGGAGGGATTACTCCTAGAGCTCTCAGATCTAGGCTCTGTTTAGCTCCTGTGCAAAGCAACTTCCAGATGGCTGGGCTGCTAAACAAATACAGTGCTGCAATTTAAAAAAAAAAAAAAAAATTGTCTCGGTGGTTTTATTTTTGGACCAAATTAATGGCATAAACTCATTCATTTGTAATCCTGGATTCATTACAGTGAAATGGACCACCATGCTAATATATGGAGATGTGCTGGGGTTTTTTGCCTTCTGGTTTGAGCAGCTATTACTATTGCAACTTGCCAGAAGAAGCCTAAAGAAGGAAAAATATTTCACAGTCATGGTTATTTATCTCATCATGGCACTAATGGGCTGTAAGAGTGGACTTAGTAATATTTTTTTTGTTCATATTAGCACAAATCCAACTATTCTGCTTTGTTCAAATGCTGTTAGTTCAGATAATGATTTAAGATGAAAAGGTTGGAAGCCCTTGATGCTTATTTATTTCATAAAATAGGGCTTGTTGCCAGGCTGCAATCCTACACAACTGGCATTTTAGCACCTATAACCTTTGCAAATTACATAGTATAAATGTTGAAAAATACTGTGAGAGAAGTATACAGTAGATACACGGACCTTTGCAGATAGCATTTCAGGAAAAGGTGGGATCATAAAGTCTCTCAGGCAGGGTATTATGGTATATCTGACTTCTGCTTGGTCAGTTTTATTTGGTTGGGTAAGCTGAACACTTTCCGGTATCTCTAATCTACATGTTACAGCCTCCTTACTAGCATTTCCTATCTGCATTACTCTTTTACATATGAAGAAGTAGGAGAGAATTCACCCCAGGTGACAAAGGAAGCTTGGGGAGGGGAAGTGAACCCACACCTGAAGTGTCTGAGGCGTGTGCTCTCCCCAAAAAGGGATCTTCCTCCTTGGTAAAGTGACTCCTAATGTTAGAATGGATAAGGACAGAATGGCAATGAAATGGGAAATTTAGAGCCTATACAGGAGAGAGGCAACCCACAACTTTGGTAGGTACCTTCTTCAACAGAGTAGGTAGACCATATCAATTGCACAAAAAAACCCACATCATTGAGAAGCGTGTAGCTAATTTTGGCAGTATAAAAACGTGTTCAGAAGAAATTTCTTCTGGATAGATCACACTGGAATTTTTAAAATGCACTTAAGAGAAAACTGGTATTCCTGTAGAAACTAAAATAATAGCCTTTGTATTTCATTTCTATCATCCTTCAAAGCTGGAAAGTGAAAAGAAATTACAGCGTTTACGTTCCTACTAAAGCTGAATGAAAACTGACTCTATTTCTAAGGAAGGATATCCACTACAGTACTATTGCTATAAAGTAATATTGGCATTATAATAGCAGAATTTATAACCTAAGCCCAAACAACCTGGATCCTTTCAATGTTCCATTTCTATATTAATATTTTAATATCTCTGATGCTGTTATTATTCTAATTTTATGGGCTTGAGGGAATGTCTACACTCATTGGAATGTTTTCAGGAAATGGGGTTTTATTTTTAGATCAAATTAATCTGATCTAGATAAAATCTAGACCTGAATTTGGCAATTACCTAGTTTTGAGCAATGAATAGCACATCTGAGGAGAGAGATGAGTTGCATTTTTGTTTCGCTTGTTATTCAATATGCAGGGATATGTCAGTGTGTACAGCTTATTTTGCTGGTATTAACGTATTAGTTTGTGGAAAGTTGCAGTGTGTAGAAAGCATTAAAATATGCACAGTACCAGGTAGTGTTTGGGGCATAGCAAGAGCATAATTAATTGCATATGCTTATTAGTTACTCAGAACAAAATTTTGTTAGTGGAGAAAAAGGACGTGAAGACTTGTGCCCTTTATGGTAAAGAGCTTGTCATTTTAGTCATTCTGTACAGCATCTAGCATTAACCCGGATTGCACCTTGGAGGCACATCTGTTAAATGGTTTCTATGTATTATGCTAGTAATTCTGCTTTTCAACAGACTGTAGCTGTTAGTAGTAAGGCAATAAAAAAGGTCTGTTTAATTCTCAATTTTGTATTTGAATTATTTGAAAGCTTGAGTTATTAATAGGACTGGGCCAAAAGGGAAGTGGCAAGTGATATTTACTGGGAGAAAGTGGTGACGTTCTCCTCGACATAATTTGTTCTTCCATATTTAAATGTCAGTGTAGGGGTGAGTGGTCATCAGCTACAATGAGCAAAGTGCACAGATGTTTCAGTGAAGTGTTGCTGGCTTTCATGCTCTACTGTGTTTAGGTCTTAAACCAGAGAATAAACTAGACTTAAATATTATTGAATTGTTTTCAATTTCTGTTTTTAAACAAAAGGAAGGCAAATACAATTTAAAATGTTTCTTCCTGCTGAAATATTCTTTAGAAGAAAAAGTGACTTGTGATCGTATTCATTTCCTTGGGTTATAGAAGGAACAGTCAATTTTTATTTTCAGGAATTACTGAACTATTCTTTGCTCTTCAATTGTACATTTCTTTAAGAGCACAACATGGCATAATCAACATTACAATTTCTTGCTAAACAGAGGACTTAAAGTAAGCAGAGGATAACATCTCCTCTAATATCAGAGCTTTAAAAACCTAAGGGTTTTTTTGTGGAGAAAAAGAATTATTATCAAGATTTACTTTACTTTTTTTTTTAATGTAAAGTCCCTCTAGCTATCAGGCCTTTTGTATGGTGAGAAACATCTCTTTTTGTAAACTAATATGCTAGAAGTAATGCTTTATACTGTGAAGTAGTCCTAAAAGAAACAGATTATATTTTTTTAAAATAGTAACAAATGGAGCAATGGAATTTCTGTTCCAAATACCCTACAGAACGTCTTAAAACTCACAAGAAGATGCAAAACTGCATCCAATGGGCATGACTTTATTTAAAAAAAAAAAAAGAAAAGGCAGCAAAACAAAAATCTGACTAGTCTCTAAAGCAAGTGATGATGCTCACAAGAGCATTTGAAGAGGAGACAATTAATTTAGAAATTCATCTAATCAGGTTAAAAAAGGCTTTCCTGAGATCTGATAATAGCAGCTTTCGGAGTGTTAGCATTGTAATTGGCTGATAGTCTTCCAGGCACCAGGTTACATTCTTAGTGCTGTATCATCCTATGCTGAAAATCTCTATTATCTCCACTGGAGACACTGAGACTTAAAGCAACATTTATACCTTTGTTTTTAGCCACCATAAATCAGGAAAAACTCTTCCAGCTGTTGCAAGGGATCTTGAAGTGATTTTGTAGCCAAGCTCTAATCAGATAATGCTAATCTCTAAGGAGTACAATGATGCATTCACAGGAGAAAATATTAATTTGCAGTTCACCCCAGAGGTGACTGCATTTCAATTTGAGAAATTGTTTATTATCACCATCATCTTATCTATCAAGCTTTGCATGTATTTTGGGGACTGTGGAAAGAATGGGTCTTATAGACATGGTTCCTTGCCATTTATAGCAACATGCCACATGGCATATGCTCCATTAGATATAGTTAAAGAAGATTAATTATCATATTTGGTGGTGGTGGGGTAGAAATCAAAACTTTATTAATTGTTTTGACTTCATGGACTTGTTGTGATGGTTTGATTCTGGAATAGGGATATGGCATTCTTACAACAATGCCTCATCTTTTCCACTGCAAGGCATCTGAATCAGCTTCCACTGTCATCAGAGTAAATTAATGAACTTGGATCCTCTTAAAATGACTGTAACAACTTAGCCTCAGAAGTTTGCTGTTGTGAAAATCATCCAAACTGAAACTTAAACTGAACGTTCATATTGGCACACTAGAGTTAACTGCAGCTGTAATGCATAGAGTGCTTAAAATATAACCAAGGTTGTGCAAAACTCTCAAGTCCTTAGAGATTCTTTGAAAATGATACATGAAAAATCATCTTTAACCTTGAAAGTGGTAAACTGATATTTGAATGTAACAAAGTGCCTTAACACTTGGCTCTTATTCCTTCTTTTTTTTTTTATGTGTCTCTCTATGCATATAACGCGCATGAATACATAAACCTAAACTTCATTTATTTTTGACAGTTGCTATGAATTGGCATTTGTACTGCGCCAAAGGATTTGGTTCAGGAGGTATAATACTTAGTAATACACTTTCATCCTTCCAGTGAAGTATGCTGCCTGAATGTCTATAAGAAAGAGATGGTGTGTCAGTTGCTTTACCAAAAGCATTGGTTGAACTAAATTAATTTCAAAATGAGACTTTAAATCAGAAGCTATTAAGCAAAGATATTCAGCATTTCGAGGTCTTCTGCAATTTTAAAAAATGTCTGTTCTCTAATGTTGGAGATTTTGGAACTTTTGCCTAAAATTGAGGCAGAAGTTTAAACCTGTGCTACATATGTCATTAATCAATTTATGTTGCATCGGTTGCTGATTCAGTTTTGATCTGTTTTAAATGTAGTTTTTACCAGAGTGTTGGTTTCTATAGCTTTGCTTTAGTCATTATGTGGAAAATGTCTGTGTTTACACTCAAGGACTGGTACAATCAGCACAGTAATGCTCAGTCCTCATTCCCTGATGAACCCAGAAAGGGAGGGCTGCATGGAGGTGCAGAGAAACCTGATACTGTTCTAGATATCTTGATTTTCTGCTGTAGGAAACTAAAGTACATGTTCATATCTTATCCTGGCAGGCAGTTGGGCTGTGGTTGGGGTATGTGGTCCAGCACTGGAGCCAAGAGGGAGCCAGTGAAACTCTGGGCTCTTTTACAAGAGCAGCCAAATTGTTTGACAGGCCTTAAAAAAATGTCTGAGGCTTATAAATATCTAAAGGGCAGCTGAAACTTTGACTGCTTGCTTTCCTAGTGCTTGTTTGAGCTGTTAAATTGTTGTATTAAAGAGGTGATTGAAGTTCACTTAATATAAAAGCTTATATAAAGGCTGTCCGATATGGGAGGAACTTCCATAAAGCTTCTCTCTCCCAGATTTCTCAAGGAATTCATATAAGCTTCCTTTTCTTTAAGCAGGGTTGAGAATAAACTATGGAAAGTTATGACATTTCATTTTCACAGGCTTTTCCTATTTTTTCTGTGGCTTTTGTTTCCTATTTGGCAATGACACAGTGTTGCCCTCCCCTATAAAAAATATGAAATATGTTCCTTACATGTGTGGGATGGCAGGGCTTCGGTGTAATGAAAGGTATCTGGAGCTGAGACCTTTTTCATATATAGTAACCAACTTTTTGGCAGGTAGAAAAGCTGTTGCATATGCAACAGAGGTGTAGGCCCTAGACCCTTTTCTAGGAGAGTTTTGTTTTGATAGAATGTGTTTATCTATTGTGTTTGCATTTTGCGCTGATTAAGGCAAGGCCCTAAACATCGAAGTAGCAGTGATCACTTTCACATAAAGACAGACGATGAGAGAATGTAAGAGCAATGAAACACCAGCAGTGGGGTGAAAGGATGTAAAAGAAGTCTGCAAGAAGAATGTAGGAGGCACAGTGCAGCAGGCTGGCACTTCTGGACAGGCCTAAATTCACTTGTAGAAAATGACAGTGATATGAAAACCCCCAGGTACTCACAGAGCCTGTTTGCAGTGACAAGAAGTGTGAATTAATGTAAATCTGCTTTGACAAACCTACTGGAAACAACTGCAGTTGCATGCTTTTGTCTTCTGGGAAGTATTAAGGAAGATTATGAGTCTTGGGTGAGTAAAGTTCGGTCATTTCCATAGCCTGTCCCAGGGCTTCTCATGCTCCCTCAAATCAGCTGAGGACATTCTGCTGCATTTTTAAATTCACACAAGAGTCTAAATTTCAGAGCTACACTGAGGCCTGTCCTGCCTGCAGTATCACCTTAAAAAGTTTAAATATTGTTGTGGAAATGAAGATTTTACATTGCTTAACCTACATGACTGGAGGTAAAGGAATAGAGCCATGACAACTTCAATATTGATAAGATTCTAGAATGAATTTAGCACATAGGTCAACCCCCATGAGTGGTTTTAGAGTAGGATTGGCCCTGTGCTCTTTTCTGAGGGCATCTGTAAGCAGAGAGGCCAGAGCTATTGTAAACCTCCCATTCACTAGCACAAACTGCTTGTCTATTTGCTTTGTACTTTCAAAAGAATTTTTTCTTCTTTTGTGCAGTGTAGAAACACAATCTTTACGGAATGACTTAAAAGCAGTGACACTAGATCTTTTGCAGATTTAGCTCATCAACTTCTGCTGTCCTTAAGTCTAGATTTGGCCCTGGGTTTTTTTGCAGCATGAAACCCTGTAGGCTCGAAACACTGGCTGGTCACTAGAGGGCGATGACATTATATGGTGAAGACAGATTACACCAAGGTCTGAGCGTTTGGATGCTCTGACATTCTGATGCGTCACAGGAACTTGAAGCTTGACTATGTATTGTTACTAGAAAGTGTTGCATCTGAAGGTTTAGATTTCGGTTTTAAACCTGTGAATGAAAGATAAATTATATCTGACATTAGGTTGCTCTTAAGGATGGTGATATCTTCTGTTGAATGTCTAAAGTCACTTTTCCTGCACATTTTCGTTTGATGGCTATTTTAGATATTACCTTAAAGTTAGTTCCAAAGAATGTCCTGCCATCACTTTCAAGATATGAAATTGAAAAAGGAATAATAATTCCTCCTCCTGACTATTGCTATTTTGTTCACTGACATCCTAGTATAACTACAACTTGTCTAATCAAATACTGCTTGACCTGTAAACTTAAGAGATTAGCCCCACATGAAGCAAGAGACGAAAAAAAATGTCCCATCTACTCACTTTTTTATTTAAGAAGCTGTCTCTAAATTAAATAATATGTTCTGCCGATAATTTTATTTAGTGTTTAGAAGAGAGATCACATGCTTGGACATTCTAGGGCTATTTTGACTGAGAAGAAATAGTAATTTTTCTTTTGGAAAACATAACAGTTGCCTTGGGCCTGAGGAAAAAATAGCTTTTTCTGTCACTGAGAACAGTAGCTGATTAGATCTCAGGTAAGAAATATGATGTGTGCTTAATAATCTTCTGAAAAAGAGAAATGTGTAAAATAGATAGAATATATTCTTTTGTTTGAAGTAAATCCTCCTGTTTCCCATAAGTGTAGACAGTTGTGAGGGTGGGTTTAATTCCTCTTCACCTCCAAGCTCTAACCCCTGAAAATATTGTTATGCATAAAGCTTCCATGAACAAACCTAATATAAAATGATACCCTGAATAATTAAATGGAAATTTGAAACAAAACAGATAAGAGTTTAGTCGAGGTCTGCTATATTTAAAATATAATTAACTTAATTGTGAAGATACCGGATTGTTTTTTTCAGTTTCCCAGAAAACATATTGCCTTTGAAATAATCTTTGAATATTAATTTTGTCTATCCAAACTTTAATATCTGCGTCTGCTCTGGTATCATGAGAATGGTTCTTATCAAAACACAGCTCAAAGTCATGATCAGAATAGAAACAGTAGCTGGAAACCAAGAACCAAACCTTGACTACTTGTGGTCTTAAAAGATTGATACCAGCGTACTGTTAATCTGAATTCCTTGGCCACATTTCATGAATGAAATGTTTTCCAGGGTACTGATGAGGAATTTAAGTGCATAATATGATTTTATTTTTTGTCTACTTTCTTTGCTAGGCCACAGCACAGTTGAACAAAAAAAGTTGAACTATATAGTAATATAATACTTAAATACAAAACAAAGACCTGGGGTTATAGTCATGATTGTTCAACCTTGATTCATTTTAGCTAATCAAGGCGACAGGTACAGTGCTATCTCAGAAGATATTCTAGATATAGATTTAAAACATTGGTGAGACATTTGGTACTGTTGTGGTACAACTGCAGTGGTGGATTCAGAGGCTTATGTGAAGATTTGATGATGATTCAATGACGGCTGATGCCAATGGTGTACATGAGTTTGCTACACTATTTTATATGATCTAAATAAGATCCACTCTGTATAGTAAGAGGAATGCTGCATTATTAAGGCAGCAAAAATACAAAAATGTAATCATAAATTATAAAAGATATAATTAAAAATTGAAAAAATATAATTGTAAAGATGTAGCTGATATTTGATTCATTAAGGCTATACATTTTAAAAGTAGGCCAACATTTAAAGAGACTATTTAATCACTGCTATGTATAACTAAAAGAACCATCTTTCAGGTGTGTTTGCACAAACGACCTCTAAATAAGAATGTTTCACAGTAAAGCAAAAGAA
This sequence comes from Nycticryphes semicollaris, assembly GCA_013400055.1. Classification (NCBI taxonomy): domain Eukaryota; kingdom Metazoa; phylum Chordata; class Aves; order Charadriiformes; family Rostratulidae; genus Nycticryphes; species Nycticryphes semicollaris. Next base: position 123,337 of record VXBJ01000359.1, read on the forward strand.
GGTATTAAGACTTCAATTATTTAACATGAAGTTTCTCAGATATATTGTACCATTCCTCAAACTGATGTTAAGGCATAGCTGCAATTTTCAGCACTCTAGGTGTGTTTTTTCAGATGACTCCACTTTGTCGTCTAGCAAGAATTCTAATATTAAGCTGGTGTGGTACCTCATCTCTAGTTATCACTAGGGGAGCGCTAAATGGAGACAATGTGCTGAAGGAAGGGAACCACGCTCCTGAATGTCTTGCCTAGAAAAGTGAAAAAGCTCAGTGGATACAAAAAAGTGAAAAGGCAAAAAAGGAAGAAATGTATAGTCCCCCAATACTAATTCCTGACCTTCAAATACCCAAGTGCCAAAAGTAGTTTTGAAGATCAGGTGACTAAGTCAAGTAATAAAGGGTAAAAGTCGTCTAGAAAATTATAGTCTTTTCTAACATGACACCCCAGTCAACATAATAGATCTGTAGCAACAGAGCGAAAAAGTTTCAAACATAAAATTTTCTGTATGGAAAAAAATGTATGCGTTTTTAATGTCCACGTCTTCACTGCTGCATTTCTAGGAAAAGAGTTAAAAGTCAGACTTCTAAGCCTTGCTCATGTAATTCCCTGCAGGGAGTTTCCTGAGTACATTTCTCCTTTCTGTTCAGGACAGGATTTTCAAGGAAGAGCGCCATCAACTTTCCTCTTTACCTGGGTCGCAGGGGAATTATCTGCTGCCTTGTATCATGTCCATAATGATCCATGCCCTGTGGGAATGCTGAGAAAAGGACCTATGTTCCCATTTCGCTGGTACAGTATTTTATTCCTACCTTTTTTAAAGGGGCATTCAATGTAATGAATCCCAAAACCAATGTCAGTAAGACTTAAGAGAAGGTTCCTAAATCTTTGGAATTTTTCTCCCTGCCCAAAAGACATGATGCTGAGTGGATAGATGAGTATATTTGTATTTGTCATAGTGAATTAAGACAGAAGGTAATCTCATCTCTGAATGTTTTTATAGATATTCAGTATTACTGATATTTAATTCTTTATCACAGAAAGATTTATTAGCAGTTTCTTGTTGCCGGGACAACAGAAACAGTCTGTAGAATACAGAGTTTGGGAACCTGGTTACACTTTGCCTTTTTGGATTCATGTAACCCACTTGGAATATGCATTATTCCAACTACACAGGACTATGATCTTGTACACTAAATTACCGGAGCTCTTTGCCGGTGTGATTTCTTATAAGCTGGAACCTTAAATTATGTGTGTCCTGGTTGCTACTGAATCAGTTTCTAGCAGATAAATATTTTTCCTGTCTCAGAAGACAATTTTGAAAGTTGTTTGTCCCCTGCTCTTTTTATTCTATTATGTTATGTTTGTTGGAAATGGCTTTTCACTCCCTGATGATTGCTTGTCACATAAGTCATAACAAGAGATTTGGATGAGAATGGCAGAATGAGAAAAGCTGCATTTCAATAGCTTTTTGTAGTATTCTACAAAACTGGCCTGCCACTTCTTCATGATTTATAGTAAAGCTGGTTCAGTATAAACTGATTTGAAGTTCTGAAAGTCTCTGAATTTTAAATTTTTCTGATTAATATATATGTTTCAAGCTGTATTCCAGCTCCCATTGAAGTCTATGGCAATGCTGCCATCAATTCCTATGGTGCAGAAGTGGACTTATAATGAGCTATTTAACATTTCACTTATCTAAATTGTCACAGCTTGAAAGCTGTAGTAAAAGACTGGTGGGGTTTTGGAGTGACTTGAAGGGTCTGTAAATGTAATCAGAGAGACCAAATTGCGTGCGACGAGCTATTTCATCTCAATCTCTTTCATCTACAGAAACCTGATAGAATATGCTTAGTAGATTCTGGCATACAAAAATTCATAGTCAAATGCAGTATTTAGAATGACTTCAGAACAAAAACAGACAGATGAATAGTTTTATAGCTAAGCAGCTATAATCCACTAGTTTTAAGTTCTTCATGTTCTGTCACAAAACTGATGAGAAAGTCTTGTTTGTAAGCCATATCTCCCTTGGTTTTATCTATACAATAATGGACCCATACCTATCCTTCTTGGAGAAGATCTGAAAATACATGCTCTAATGTTTATGCACTGTTTCAGAAGAGTGATGATAAATAAAATAGAGCATGAAAGCTATGTACTGTGATACCCGATGTGTGTAATATAAAAATTTGTCTCGTATCTCTGATCTTAATGTGTTGTTTATAATTACATAATAACATAATACCTGATCTCAAATGGAAGAGGTTGGGTTGTTTTGTATTGGTTTTTTTTCCTCTCAGGAGTTTTTCTTAGATTCTGAAATTCAATTTTACTAAATACATCAAAAGAGATACCAGTTCGAATGATCAAATACATGTACTTTCTTTAAAAAAAAAGAAAGTTTTTTTAAAAAACGTTCGTTAAAAAAGCTGAACCAACCAACAAACTAAAAAAACCCTGAAAAAATATGGAATGAATTGTGATAGTTATGTTAGGTACATTTCCTAATATGGTAAACGAGGTATGAAACAAGTCTGACTTAATTTTGTTATTTTGAAAAGACTTAATTCTAGAGACTAATAATAAAGGAACGAATGCATATATCATATGTTACCACAGAATGCCACCAAGTGATCTGTGGCAAGGTGCTGTATACGTGATATAGATCTGATCTTGAACTTAACAGAAGTTGTAAGCAAAAAACTCGCTTTCATAGGTAAACTTATATTACGTTTTTCCTTGAATTTTGAAATTCTGAAAACTAGTTCAGAACCGGTACAATGACAATAATCAAAGCTTGGGCAGGTCACAGCATATCTCTTCAACCCCAGTGAATTGAATTGTGGAGGACCTAAAGTTTTATAGGCTGGCACTGGTATGGATTTCATTTTTTATTATTAATAATGAATGCTAACAAATGAATCAGAATATTATTCAGCATCTTCAGGCTTTGCCATGTCGTCTTTTCTGTTATTGAGTATAAATGTGTTGAGTGTGATTGTCTGCGTTGAATTGAAACATCTGTGATGTGTTTATAAAATAATGGATAAGTCATCCCTCTTCCTTTTTTTTCCCTTTGTTCTGATATTTCAGGCTGTTATTCTAGCACCAGGCCTCTTGGCAGATAGAATACCTCTCCTCTCACCATCTTGCCCACATTTAATTTAAAATTTTGAGTGACAAAACTAAATTCTTAAGTCAAGGTTGCCTTTTGTAGAAAACATTTCCTAGGGAGACTCTGCCATGACAAAGTTAAAATTCTAGGAGCGCCTGTAGGGTTTGGAGACACTATGTATATATATATATATGTTTGTTTGTTTGTTTGTTTCTTTGTGTAGCATTGATGATTTGTTTGCAAAATGAATGAGCACATGAAATGAGAATTTTAAAATATGAATCATATTTTTATGACTGTAGTAATGTGTACTGAACAAAATCTGTTTATAGATCGTACTCTGTGATGTCAGTCCTATGAGCTAAACTCCTGTGTCCAACCAAACTGAAAAGGGGGAAGAAAAGATATTTTTTTCAGAGTGCCAAATCTTTCCATTTCCCACCATTCCTCATAAAGGCTAATTGTAGTTTCAATGGAGAAAACTGTTTTGAAAAATTCTGACTGTATTTTTGTATTAGTGATGTCTTTTTCTATGTGAAAGAACAGCCAACGCTTTGGGAGTCTGAGAAAACTATTTGATATTGATTGATTGATGTAGGAAATAATCTAGAAAAGCAGCAAATTTAACTTTTACGTGCTTATGAAGCTACACAAGGAAGTAATGAATAAGATTTGCACTTTAAGATAAATAAGAAATTGTAAGATCATGGGTGAGTGTAAATCAGAATCGGATAACACAACGTATGAGAAAGGTAATATAAGGAAACTATTCTTCATCAGGATGAAAAGTTTGAGCATTGCAGTGGTTTATTTATGAAACTGATAGAGGGTAAGCAAGAGCAAGCATGGGTCTCAAATTTAGAACTGTAAGCTGAAGGAAAATTAACTTGATTCCTTAGAAGTTTGGAAACCCTGAAGTTGTCCTTAAGGCAACATTTTCTTCATTTCTTGTCACTGGGTGAAATAAATGCCAAAACCCAAACCTCCAAATGCCAAAAGGGAAGACTGACATCACAAGGTCAGAATATATTGATGCTCTTAATGGCAGTATCCAGGTGCATCTAGGCATAGATTGTGATTTATAAAGGTACTTAAAAGTAGCCTTTTTTTTTTTTTTTTTTACAACTGGAGTCATGCAGCAATTTTAAGTATAATGGGTCAAATATAGTCTGAATTTGAGTGGCTGCCATGCTATTCTAACAGAAAGGGCCAAAGCCAAGGCAGCTGGGTTAACATTAAGGTTTGGAAAAATTAGGTCTACGTTTCTATGGATACTTTATTCTGGATAAAGACAAAGCCACCAATAACTAAGAAAAGAGGTTTTTTTTTTTTAGTTAAAAATAAGTTCTGGATTTGCTTATGCGCCTATATTCTTAAAGTAATGAGTAAGCCTGTTGGAGACTCCCCTGATACGTGCAACTGTAAAATCAAGGAAAGCAGAACTGTGTCACAGAATTAAAAAAAGGTAAATATGCCAAGATGGGCATCAGGTCCTTAAGGATGGTTTTATCATTAGCAATGGTGAACTGGACAAATAGAACAATGAAAATGTAGTGAGGTAAATTACAGTTTAACAATGTTCATATATTCATATGCACATATGTGTGTAAACATATATCTGTGTATGCACATATCTCCCAGGCCGTGGATGTTTGTATCTGTATTTATACATACATTTCTCCCCTCCTTGTTGTATGGTAATGTTAGTCAAAATGTCCTCTAATATATCAACGGAGTTACAAATTCAGTCTATCAGTAACTCATATGGGTTATTCAATCTCTTTTATCAGACCAAAATCATGAGAAAAATCAAGTACATCTTAAAACTAGCATTTCCAGTTGTTAATCCAAAGCCTCTTGAAGTGAATACAAATATTTTCTTTTTCCCAAACTTACTTTGGATCTGACCCACAAGGATTCTACAGCATGGAACGATATATCAGTTTTTGAAAAAAGGGAGAGGGAAGGTGTCATAAACCTCCCTCTGTCTCATGGCATTTTGACCTTAAAGAATATGTAATGTTAATAACGTAGTGCAAAGAAGAAAAATGACTTACTGTTTTGCAGAGTAAAAGTATGCTTACTGCCAGTTCATAAGTTAACAAGTAAGTTCTATTTTGTGCTAACACTATTTTAAAAAAACAACAAATACATTGTCACCATGTCTGTGTGAGAAAATTGATTTCTTAAGGCAGTTTTCCTGGTTAAGATACATTTTCCCTAGCTGAGGCTTGCAGCATTTGCAGACTGCCCAACTTCTAGCGACCCTACTGTTAAGAATGGCTTGGCTTTGAAATTTTGTCTACTGACTAGTACTCAGATTTACTCCATCTTTTCAACCCCTTCTGTTAAACTATAGTAATATCAGTAGATCAGATTGTATAAAAAGCAGCTGAGAACCTAGTCTTCCAAAACAAGTTTTGTGTGTATACACACACTTGTATATTGTGTGCATATGTAGGTATTGCATATAATATATAACTGTTCCTATGTGTTATATTTGAAATTAATGCTGTCAGTATTTTCCTACTGTTTATTATTGTATGCAGCAAAATTTGTCCCTAGTGATCAACCACTATGCTATGTTTTAGTTCAAAACACATCAATATACGGGCTCCTATGAAGAAAACTAACTCCATCCCAGCCAGACGCAGTACAGCTCTCTTCTATTCTAATCCACTGTGGGCATGTATAATGATGATTTCTTCTTAGCAGCTTTTCCCTATTAATGATTTCCCCTCAAATAGTTTTCTTCTTCGCAAACTTGTTTTGGAGGATTCTATCTCTGAATAATTCTGTTGCTTTTAAAATCCTTCTCAGATAGACTAACCAGAGTAATACTCCACCTGAATGCAATAGCCAACACACTTACGGTGTATTCTTTAACTCTGTGTGCTTCCAGTCTTTTCTGTCTCCATTGACATAGAAGTTGACACTGTTCTAAACTCATTTCCCTACACTGAAGCCCTGCTCGGTTTTTTCCCTCAGTTTGATGTAGTAAATTTAATTTCAAGCAGTATGACTCAGAAGTTTATATTACTTTGTTTATTATGCATTACCTTGTGTTTGTCGAATCTGTATTTCATCTTCTACGTTTTATTTTTGGCCTACATTTTCATATTGAAGTTGGACTATTCATAGAAAGTGTATGCATAAATGATATGAAAATAAATAAAGTAACTTTGATTTTACATGTGAGAATATTAATTCTATTTAGAGAATAATTAGTGAACTGATTAGGATCTCTTTAGGAAAGTCCACTGTAGTAGACTAACGGTGTAATGATCTTCTGTGGATTCTATTGTACCGCTTCCTTGTGCAACTGATAGGGCCAAAAGCAGCTGCATTGTATGTTCTTTTAAACATGTATCAAAAATAACGGAAGCTTTTCACTGAGAATGGTGTTTAGTAGAAAATCTTTACCTGCATTTTGTAAACATAACTGTCCTACATAAAACTGGTTGAGTGATGACATGAAAAATCTGTTTGCAGACATGACCTGGTTTCCTGCGTAGGGCTGCTTTCATGGGTGTCTAGGTAATTGTATTGAAGAGGTATTACCCCTCTGCCAGGCTGACTGATTCTGTGTTGTCTGGGCTGGGGACTGAAGGGCAATGCTGCAGCTCTTCCTCCCTAGGAAGCTAGGTATTGGTATAAAATGCCAACTTTTGAAAGAAAAATGGGAGATGTCCAGGACATAAGGAAGTCCTCAGTGTACTTCTTCACACAGAGTACGTATGCAGTTTTCCATTCTGGATCCTTGTTTACAGAGCCTAGAGAGTTAAAATCCCATACTTGGTGAAAGAGTAATTGTAAGAATTGTTGAAGTATTATGAATTTGTATCTCCTCATTTTTAAATGCCTTTATTTCTGGTAAAGTCTTGCTGCTCCTACACAGAACAAAACAATGTAGTAAAAGACTTCAGACTTGTCTTTGAAAGCTCTGCCTTCTGAAGACTTTGCTTGTGCACTATGTTCTACATATGCAATAGCCTATTAAAAGTTTCTACGAATGGGCTTTCTCCTGAAATTCTTCTTTGGATTGATAATAGCTGACAGGTGTTTTAGTGGTGGTATTACACTCTCTATGTATGTTCAAAAACCTTGCCCTTGATTTTTCACAGTTTCTTCATTTGTCTGGAGAGAAAACATTCCATTCTTACTGCAGTTGCTCACAATGTCTGTGTCCTGTTTGGACATCTACTTACCATTGCTGTGTCATAGCCACTCCTTATTTAGGAAAAACTCTGCATATACAGGCTTAAATTTAAGCATGCCTGAAACCCTACATATATTGTGTTTAGACCTAACTCTGAACTTGCCTGATTCAGCAAGTTCTTAAATAGTATTATTCTCATCTTGCTGGTCAGAGGTCACATCACTTCTTTGTATAAGTCCTCTGTCATTTTCAGTTACAAATTTTGCCGATACAAAAGGATGTAGTATTCATAGACTACATATGAACAGCTCTGCCTTCAGTGCTTTTCACAGTCTGCATTTTCTACTGTAGTATACTGGTGCAGCAGTAACCTCAAATAAGCAACACATTGATTTACATTATTTTCTTTTGTGTTATTCACTGCCTCTTCAAAAAATGCACTCCAGCTTTGATCATCTGTAGCTCTTTCTGTAACACAAAAAGGTTAAATAAGCATGTATTAAGCAGCGGTTACTGTTACAAAACACCCTCAATTGTAAATTGCCCGTGTCCAGGGTAACGTGTGACAACAGCTCTGTGCTGATGTCGCAAAAGAAATTCCTGTTGAGTATCCTGTTGGCTTCCATAGCATTGTCTTGGTTGTAAATTCAGCTGTCTATTATAAGGAGAGAGACCTGGGGATGGTTTATGTTTTCTTTGCCTTCCATTTTAGTAATTTACAGCATACTAACCTCATTCATCACTTCCCTGCTGTATGTGTTCCATATTTAGTTTCAGAAATGCAAGGGATTATGTGAGATGCAGGGACTGGGGTAATATGATCACAAAGTCTGTGTGGAAGACATTCTGCTGTGTGGGGAGTGGGTGTGGTTAATAACTGAATGGTGCTAATTACTGAGGTTGAATTTGCAATGTGGTTAAGACACTGCTGTTTCAAGACTGTTTAGTAGGTCAGAACTTCATTTTCCCCCTTCAATCAGATAGAAAGGGTGATGTGCACCTCTGGCCAAACCTCATTCCTGTATGAAATGGGAATGTTATGCTTCCAGATAATGCAAAGTTCGGCAAAAGTCCCTTTAGTGTTCTTTTGAACATACTGCTTCAACCTCCAACCCCTGCGTTGCTGGGTAAATTCATGTCTGAGATGCTGCAGGCCAGATGTGGCCCATCAAGTATTTAACATTGTATTACAGGTAAATTTGCTTTCCAGCTTCCCCCATGTAAAAGGCATTACTGTTGTAAATTCAATTGCAGATGATGTAGCACACTTGCTCCTCACAAGCATTCACTCTGATGACATCTGGAAGTTACTGCAATTTCTGGAAGAAAAAAAAACACGACCAAAATCTCCTGCATGACACCTTGAAGATCAAGGAATAAAGAGGGAGATGATTTCTGAAACAAAAAAGGGTTTGATGCAAAGTATTGTCTGAAGCCTTTTCAGGTAGCCTATAAACCAGGCTGGAATGCAAACCTGTTTGGCCAATATGGTTGAAGTAGTCTCTTAGCATTATTCACAGACACTCTGGACTGACAGTAGGGTGTGTTCAGAGCACACATGTTTGCATGTGCATAACATTAGTTGTTTTCTTAGCATACCAGAAAATGGAACAGCAGTTTTAGCTATTATTTTGCAAATAAGCATGCTGGAAAGATGAATACAAACCAATTACAAATATGCTGTTCTTAAGTTGGTTCTTGTTTGAAGGCTTTGCCAGCTCTGTAATTGCTCTCAGACTAATCAATTATACAAATTCTCTTTGTACAAATTAGAACAAACTGCTAACCTGATTTCCTGATTATTGTCCTTTTTTTTTTTTTTTAAAGCTTTTAGTTTAATTAATTCTTAGATGAACATAACTTTACAAGCGCAATGGACGCTTTCTGGAAAGCATACCTTGTGTCTTAAAAATATGCTTTCATATTAATCAATATTTAACATTATCTTGAACTTTGTTCTACATTTAAGAAGTTACATGTGTTATTTTCTTGCTGTTTGTAAAAGGCAAAAAAAAAAAAAAAACTTCTCACAGTATCTTCTTCCAAAGCTATTGAATGTCAGAAAAAGGGGATGATACATTAAAGATATCATCTCTGGTTATTTAGCTGTGGGGGAGATTTTTGAGGCAAAATGTTCTTCCTGTATCAGCGTGAATAACTATGGATTATTTTATGCACAAAACTGCGAATTTTAGTGACAGACCCCCTATGCAGGTTAGTTTGTACGCTTCTCCCAAGACATTAATGAGTTCAACATTCAAACCCAGTTTGATCATCAGCCTGTAAATTGGTCATTTAGCATTATGGTTACAAACATTGGATCGTTATAGAACTAAAAAAAAATACGGAAGTACATTCTTCTGAAAACTTACATAGAGATATGGATATGTATGTATGTCTGTCTGGGAACTGTCTGTCTTTCTGGGCTTGATAGGCAATCTACTGGCAGGCTGTTTGTTATTGTGTGTGACCTTGAGAAAATCTCTTAAGGTGTCTTCTCTCAGCTTCCTCAATTTTTAATAGAAATAGAGATACCTGTCTGCCTTACATTATGTATAAGTTGCACCTTCCTTTGCAACATCTTAAGACTATTGCATGAGTAGGTTTAATCGAAAAGCAAAACTAATCTCTTCTATCTTCCACCTGCGTTGAAATCTCCTGGACTTCAGATAAAGCTGAAATACAACAGAATAAACAGAACTAGAGGTACAGACTGCTTATTTGTACTATGTTGACAGTTTTGTGTTAGCTTAAAAGTCACAAAAGAGTCTTGCATGTGTTTCCCTAGCTACAGAGACAATAGAGAATTTTTGTGATGCAACATTTTTATTAATTTTTAATGATTTTAAAATTATTATTAAGAATCTAGTTTCTCAAAAACTGTTCAAGGGAAAAGCTTGTTTTCAACAAATCTAATACACTTGCAAAAAATGCTAAGATTTTTTAAATAAAAATTTCATTGTGACGTGTTGGTTTTAATTAAAAATGAATATGTGGAATTTAGTCACTTTATTCTAAATGGTTGTTTCTGGAGTGACAGAAGCTTGTATTTCAGTTCCGCAGCCTTGATCTCTATGCTAAGAGGTTTCCTGTAGTCAAATGTAACTCTAGCTTAGGTACAGGGGGAGTGTTTGGTTTCAGAAAGATTTTCATGTAAAACAGTTGCTGTCTGCAGAAATAGTTACTTTTTTTGTTTGTATTACACATGTTGGTAATTCACAGTTTCCCAGGCAAACAAAAGCTTGCTAATCAAAATATATTTTATTTTGGTATGACATCCAGGTGCCTCATAAAAATGGTATTAGTTGTTCTTCAATGAAACAAGCTCCCCTCAGTGATTTCCTCTCATGTGAACCTCAACAATTGTGAACTTGCGCGCATATTAATATATGAGCCTTAAAGAAGAGGGTATTAAAATGTTTGGACACAGGGTACTTAATGAAAGTGACATCAAGAAGCATGAAACATTACTACCATTATAATGAAAATTTTTACATTTGATTTCCTTAGATGAAAGAAAAATGTTTACTATTGACATAAACTCAGGTCTACTAGCATCCTTGTTTTACTACACTTTTGTGAATGTGTAATTAAACTGAAAAGACCAAATCAAGTGTTTAAAACGTCTACCCAGACTTTTTGATGAAGCAACAAGCGTTGCTAACTTCAGGCTAGTGACCAAACTTGTTTTTAAAAACAAGTCAAAACATTTCCTGTGATTGTTAATGTGGGCTAGGATATGAACTGTTGTCTTGAGAGCTCACAAATGCAGGATAGAAACTAGCACACAGTGCTACTGGATTGATGCTGGTATGAGAAACAAGTTTTGCTTGTTTGAATGTACTTCTGAAACTGGACTTCTTTTTTAGTGGTTGAAAAATCCCCAGTGGAATTAATTAAGGTCTGTTCTTTTAGGAAAACAAATTTATTAGGACAGAAAAGAATTTATTTAAATTAATCCAGGGAGCTTTTCCTGAACTAGGCCTTACATGTGTGCCACAGCAGTGTGTGCTATGTAATTCCTCTTTAGGTTCATTAATACAGATTCAGTACCCATCAACCTTAATTCTAAACAGTATTTTAATCTTTACAGCGTTGCAAGAATACCCATGAGATTTGTGAATGTGTTTCAAGCTACAATGAATCTGAATCATGAAGTGGAACTACAAAGACTTGTTCTTGCTTCTTGACCCACATTGTCGTGCATCATAAAATAATTCCTATTATATTTCTCAAATTATCTTTTCATTGCAGTAAATGAAAGAGAGTGTAGTCAGGGAATAGCTCCAGAAAGCTGTAAGCATTTTTAGTTTTAGCATTTTAGCTCTTCCTTGCCATTGAAGATACCAGACCATTTTGGAAGAGGCAATGAAGGGGACTCAAAGAGAAATTAGTTACTACAGAAACCATAGACTGAAAACAACCTGCTGCTTCCCTCTTTTATTACATTTTTCCTGCAACATATACCATTTGGGAAGTTATGTGAGTGGAAACCCAAAGTATGTATATCTGCTCTCCCTGTCCATTGGTTCTGTCTCATAATGCTCTTGGGCTGGAGTATTCTTTCCTCTTAGATGGTAGTGTTTATATTGCCAGAGAGCGCAGTTTGCTGTTTAATCTCAGGCATGGCTGTACTCCCTTATTTCTGTAATGTAAGAAAATGTACATTCTTTTCTTTAAAAATCATTGGAATTAGTCATTGTTTTGGTGGATTCATTGTTCATGTCAAAATGTGCTTACACTTAGGTCTCTGGAGCGTACATCATTGGTATTATTTTATGTAGTGTAACTTTCACTGTCATAATTTGATGAGACTTTCATTGTTTATGCTAAAATGCACTAAAATGCTATGGAGGCAATTTAAAAAAGATGCATTCTTCAATTGGTTTAGTTGAGTGAAAAGAAAAGATTTGGTTCAATATTTATGAACTGAAACTTAATCTTTAAAAAAGAGAAGATGCATTTGATATTAGAGGAAATGCATACATGGAAGTGATTGATAGTCTTCCCAGGAAGCATTTCTTTCTCTCATCTCTTTGAGACACAATGAAACAGGATCTACACTTTTCCAGTCCTCTGAGGGGAATTTGCTTCCTTGAAGTGCCTAGAGCTGCAGCTGCTGGGTACCTGGAGGACATTCAGGAAGGTGTCCCTGTGTGCCTGTGCTGTGCTTCCCTCATGCTTTCCTCAGTGCCTGCTACTAGTCCCTGTGAACAACAGGTGTCAACATTTGATAGACCTTTAGTAAGGCAGTCCTTAGGAAGCAATTGGAAACTTCGTGATGCTCAGAGCCTAAACATGGAAGTCTTGTTTTGAAAATCCTCATCAAAGTTTCTTATGACTACTGGCTTTTAAATATAATTCAAGAAGCCTTAGTATGGAAATGCTACAGAAAACACAATGAGAACTAAAAAACAATAGCCTTTTAATTAATTAGAAACGCTTTTGGAATTGGCAGATAACTTTCCCCTAGGGACCTCTAAAATATGCATAAAATGCTACTGTACACAGAATAAAATCTCACAACAAAATGAGTTTTCTCTTTAGACTCAGTGCAGCACAAAAGAGAGCTCTGAAGGAGTCAGTTTGCTGCCAAAATAATTTTCCAACACTCCTTCCTCATGTCTTCTCATTTCATTGGTTCACTAGCGTACAAATGTAATTTGTTCTTCCTTTATGTTTTCATCTATGAAAAAGGATAAAAGATTGGAGGCATTGTGATAAGTTCCCTGAGGGCCCTCATTTCAAGAATGAACCCCG
>VXBJ01000359.1:139884-278770 GCA_013400055.1 Nycticryphes semicollaris
TTTTTTTTTTTTTTTAAAGCTTTTAGTTTAATTAATTCTTAGATGAACATAACTTTACAAGCGCAATGGACGCTTTCTGGAAAGCATACCTTGTGTCTTAAAAATATGCTTTCATATTAATCAATATTTAACATTATCTTGAACTTTGTTCTACATTTAAGAAGTTACATGTGTTATTTTCTTGCTGTTTGTAAAAGGCAAAAAAAAAAAAAAAACTTCTCACAGTATCTTCTTCCAAAGCTATTGAATGTCAGAAAAAGGTGATGATACATTAAAGATATCATCTCTGGTTATTTAGCTGTGTGGGAGATTTTTGAGGCAAAATGTTCTTCCTGTATCAGCGTGAATAACTATGGATTATTTTATGCACAAAACTGCGAATTTTAGTGACAGACCCCCTATGCAGGTTAGTTTGTACGCTTCTCCCAAGACATTAATGAGTTCAACATTCAAACCCAGTTTGATCATCAGCCTGTAAATTGGTCATTTAGCATTATGGTTACAAACATTGGATCGTTATAGAACTAAAAAAAAATACGGAAGTACATTCTTCTGAAAACTTACATAGAGATATGGATATGTATGTATGTCTGTCTGGGAACTGTCTGTCTTTCTGGGCTTGATAGGCAATCTACTGGCAGGCTGTTTGTTATTGTGTGTGACCTTGAGAAAATCTCTTAAGGTGTCTTCTCTCAGCTTCCTCAATTTTTAATAGAAATAGAGATACCTGTCTGCCTTACATTATGTATAAGTTGCACCTTCCTTTGCAACATCTTAAGACTATTGCATGAGTAGGTTTAATCGAAAAGCAAAACTAATCTCTTCTATCTTCCACCTGCGTTGAAATCTCCTGGACTTCAGATAAAGCTGAAATACAACAGAATAAACAGAACTAGAGGTACAGACTGCTTATTTGTACTATGTTGACAGTTTTGTGTTAGCTTAAAAGTCACAAAAGAGTCTTGCATGTGTTTCCCTAGCTACAGAGACAATAGAGAATTTTTGTGATGCAACATTTTTATTAATTTTTAATGATTTTAAAATTATTATTAAGAATCTAGTTTCTCAAAAACTGTTCAAGGGAAAAGCTTGTTTTCAACAAATCTAATACACTTGCAAAAAATGCTAAGATTTTTTAAATAAAAATTTCATTGTGACGTGTTGGTTTTAATTAAAAATGAATATGTGGAATTTAGTCACTTTATTCTAAATGGTTGTTTCTGGAGTGACAGAAGCTTGTATTTCAGTTCCGCAGCCTTGATCTCTATGCTAAGAGGTTTCCTGTAGTCAAATGTAACTCTAGCTTAGGTACAGGGGGAGTGTTTGGTTTCAGAAAGATTTTCATGTAAAACAGTTGCTGTCTGCAGAAATAGTTACTTTTTTTGTTTGTATTACACATGTTGGTAATTCACAGTTTCCCAGGCAAACAAAAGCTTGCTAATCAAAATATATTTTATTTTGGTATGACATCCAGGTGCCTCATAAAAATGGTATTAGTTGTTCTTCAATGAAACAAGCTCCCCTCAGTGATTTCCTCTCATGTGAACCTCAACAATTGTGAACTTGCGCGCATATTAATATATGAGCCTTAAAGAAGAGGGTATTAAAATGTTTGGACACAGGGTACTTAATGAAAGTGACATCAAGAAGCATGAAACATTACTACCATTATAATGAAAATTTTTACATTTGATTTCCTTAGATGAAAGAAAAATGTTTACTATTGACATAAACTCAGGTCTACTAGCATCCTTGTTTTACTACACTTTTGTGAATGTGTAATTAAACTGAAAAGACCAAATCAAGTGTTTAAAACGTCTACCCAGACTTTTTGATGAAGCAACAAGCGTTGCTAACTTCAGGCTAGTGACCAAACTTGTTTTTAAAAACAAGTCAAAACATTTCCTGTGATTGTTAATGTGGGCTAGGATATGAACTGTTGTCTTGAGAGCTCACAAATGCAGGATAGAAACTAGCACACAGTGCTACTGGATTGATGCTGGTATGAGAAACAAGTTTTGCTTGTTTGAATGTACTTCTGAAACTGGACTTCTTTTTTAGTGGTTGAAAAATCCCCAGTGGAATTAATTAAGGTCTGTTCTTTTAGGAAAACAAATTTATTAGGACAGAAAAGAATTTATTTAAATTAATCCAGGGAGCTTTTCCTGAACTAGGCCTTACATGTGTGCCACAGCAGTGTGTGCTATGTAATTCCTCTTTAGGTTCATTAATACAGATTCAGTACCCATCAACCTTAATTCTAAACAGTATTTTAATCTTTACAGCGTTGCAAGAATACCCATGAGATTTGTGAATGTGTTTCAAGCTACAATGAATCTGAATCATGAAGTGGAACTACAAAGACTTGTTCTTGCTTCTTGACCCACATTGTCGTGCATCATAAAATAATTCCTATTATATTTCTCAAATTATCTTTTCATTGCAGTAAATGAAAGAGAGTGTAGTCAGGGAATAGCTCCAGAAAGCTGTAAGCATTTTTAGTTTTAGCATTTTAGCTCTTCCTTGCCATTGAAGATACCAGACCATTTTGGAAGAGGCAATGAAGGGGACTCAAAGAGAAATTAGTTACTACAGAAACCATAGACTGAAAACAACCTGCTGCTTCCCTCTTTTATTACATTTTTCCTGCAACATATACCATTTGGGAAGTTATGTGAGTGGAAACCCAAAGTATGTATATCTGCTCTCCCTGTCCATTGGTTCTGTCTCATAATGCTCTTGGGCTGGAGTATTCTTTCCTCTTAGATGGTAGTGTTTATATTGCCAGAGAGCGCAGTTTGCTGTTTAATCTCAGGCATGGCTGTACTCCCTTATTTCTGTAATGTAAGAAAATGTACATTCTTTTCTTTAAAAATCATTGGAATTAGTCATTGTTTTGGTGGATTCATTGTTCATGTCAAAATGTGCTTACACTTAGGTCTCTGGAGCGTACATCATTGGTATTATTTTATGTAGTGTAACTTTCACTGTCATAATTTGATGAGACTTTCATTGTTTATGCTAAAATGCACTAAAATGCTATGGAGGCAATTTAAAAAAGATGCATTCTTCAATTGGTTTAGTTGAGTGAAAAGAAAAGATTTGGTTCAATATTTATGAACTGAAACTTAATCTTTAAAAAAGAGAAGATGCATTTGATATTAGAGGAAATGCATACATGGAAGTGATTGATAGTCTTCCCAGGAAGCATTTCTTTCTCTCATCTCTTTGAGACACAATGAAACAGGATCTACACTTTTCCAGTCCTCTGAGGGGAATTTGCTTCCTTGAAGTGCCTAGAGCTGCAGCTGCTGGGTACCTGGAGGACATTCAGGAAGGTGTCCCTGTGTGCCTGTGCTGTGCTTCCCTCATGCTTTCCTCAGTGCCTGCTACTAGTCCCTGTGAACAACAGGTGTCAACATTTGATAGACCTTTAGTAAGGCAGTCCTTAGGAAGCAATTGGAAACTTCGTGATGCTCAGAGCCTAAACATGGAAGTCTTGTTTTGAAAATCCTCATCAAAGTTTCTTATGACTACTGGCTTTTAAATATAATTCAAGAAGCCTTAGTATGGAAATGCTACAGAAAACACAATGAGAACTAAAAAACAATAGCCTTTTAATTAATTAGAAACGCTTTTGGAATTGGCAGATAACTTTCCCCTAGGGACCTCTAAAATATGCATAAAATGCTACTGTACACAGAATAAAATCTCACAACAAAATGAGTTTTCTCTTTAGACTCAGTGCAGCACAAAAGAGAGCTCTGAAGGAGTCAGTTTGCTGCCAAAATAATTTTCCAACACTCCTTCCTCATGTCTTCTCATTTCATTGGTTCACTAGCGTACAAATGTAATTTGTTCTTCCTTTATGTTTTCATCTATGAAAAAGGATAAAAGATTGGAGGCATTGTGATAAGTTCCCTGAGGGCCCTCATTTCAAGAATGAACCCCGATTTTTTTTTGATGTAGGTTAGAATTATTTTTTTTCCTCTGTCTGAAAACATGTCTGCTTCCCCTGACTACTGTGACAAAAACTTTGCACCTATGTTGTTGCATTTACTGAGGAATCTACTGTGAACCTGCATTTCTTGAAATCCCAGCACTGCAGTTTATGGATTTAACAAGTGCTCTGGGTGAGGAATGTCTTGAAAGTGGTCTTCATGCAGTTTAGGTCGAGCTAAACTGTACCTTTAAACGAAGAAAGCAAAGACTTATCTCCCACATCTACAGTAGGTAACCTATAAATGATATCACTTAAAACTGACCCCCCACCGCCAGCGAATGTTACGGCTAA
This sequence comes from Nycticryphes semicollaris, assembly GCA_013400055.1. Taxonomy (NCBI): domain Eukaryota; kingdom Metazoa; phylum Chordata; class Aves; order Charadriiformes; family Rostratulidae; genus Nycticryphes; species Nycticryphes semicollaris. The sequence continues at coordinate 144,179 of VXBJ01000359.1, forward strand.
ACCAGAAAAGTCTGTCTGTCCCTCTTGTCCTAATGGGTGCTTTCTGGCAGAGCTGCAGGTAGGGTTTCTTTATATTGCATACCATATATTACACCTGTGAAAGATGATATACAGATAGGCCTGTGACCTTCCACAGACTGAAAGTATCAGTGTTTCAGTATTTTTTTAGGAAGCTGGTGCCATCAGAAGGAAAAATTATAAAACCAAAATGCATCATATAGTTTATCAGTTTCCTACCCATCCCCTCACCAATCATTCAAAAATGTAGTATTAAACAGTCATCTGGTCTGTTCATTGCTACTTTGTGTTGAAGTACATTCATAAAGTTCTAAAAGGGTTAATGGTTATTAATTAAGAGTGAGTAATTTGAGTAATAGTAACAGCCTAGCAGCATTTCTCCTGGGCTTGTTTATATTGCTGAGAAACCCAGGCAGTATGCCAAGTTAATATAGCTATGCAGATCTTCTGAAATTTGGATCTTTCTGCAGGATTATACTTTGTGCTATGGTGAAATCTCCTTATAGACTGAATTATTGCATGACTGGCTTTACCATATCTGCACAGATAAGCCAGACGACTAATTTTATACTGAAAGAGCATCTAAAGTGTATCAAATTTCTCTCATGTTCTGTAATGACATTCTGATTGTCCTTTTACAAAAAGACCTCTTGTTGCAAACAACCTGTTGACATAATAGATTATGTAACAATCCATAATGTTTGAACTTTTAAAGATTAAAGCTTTGTTAAACTTCCATAAGCTCTTCACAAATGTTTCTTCCAAACAAGACGCGGGCAAACGTGACAAGTTGTTCTGTCTCTTGGTGCTGTCCAGTACAAGTGAATTCAAACAGATATATAGTATAAAGATTACTTTAATATATGCCTACCTTCAAGTTTGAGTTATATCGGTGTTGAATACTAATGAGAACAGAGAAACAATAACACCTGTAAAAAAACCTAGGTAGCCTGGTCTTCCTCTTTTTGGAGACTGCACAATCATTCAGACATACATTGTCATTACTAGCACTGTTATTGTCATAATCATCACAGGACAGCTGAGGTCGGAACTGTAAAAATGATACATAATCAGATATTTCCTACTGTTAGCATTTGGTATTTGTATTAGAGTATTAGGCTTTGTAATATACTTTTTTTACATTATGTAAAAGGAGAGCGCATGTATAAGGCCATATATTCAAGGTTAACAAATGCTGATTTATGATTACACCATAGTTTATGCTTCTTCATACACATTTAGTTAGGTGAAAAAATGAAAGTAAATTAACTCTTTCAGGAATGGATAGATACTAGTAGGTCTCCAAATAAATGTTTTACATTTTGTCTGTAAATATTATACTTTGCATGCAATAAATCTTCATAAGAGTTTTATTAAATATTTTGAAAAGGGATTTATACTTAAACCAAGCATCTCATATATGTCAGCAGAGCTCATTTCATTATCTGGGGTACTTAGCTGTGAATAGCTGCTATGCAAACTAAAGCATTATCAGGTGGAAAAGACCAGAATTTGTTCCATATGGTGATATTTATTTAGGAACTTTATGATGACTACATCCATGGAGGTATTGGAAAAAAATTGTTGTTGCTTGATCAGTGTAAAGACAGAAAGTCAACTAATTGTTGAATACTTTGGGTGGAGCACAGAATCAGGTGATGGTTCTGAAAGATCAAAATGGTTGGCAGGAGGAAAGATACTTTCATGTGATCAGCAGTCTGGGAGATAATGATTGGTATTATGCCAAAATATGTACAGCCTGTGAAAGAGGCAAGGAATGCTCCCTGCCACCCCCACCTCACCCCACCCCCAATTTCTGAAGAGGAAAAAGGAAAACCTGATAATATTTTTTTCTCTATTTTCTTGTCATGCAAGTTACAAAATTTTGGAAATAAACAAAAGGCAAATTAATAACAACATTTTTCATTCAACTCTTGCTTATTTACCAAATGTATGGATCTTTTTGGAAACACCCATCTTTTCTGTTTTGACAGGCTCTTTTACTACAGTGATTTGTGCCATAAAATGCTTCTCAAAAACTTGCTAAAGAAAAACTTCAAAAAATACATAGGGTTAAGCAATGAATCCCTGTATGAATCCCTGTGTTGTACCATAAACAGAACACTCTACTTCTCTTAAAATGCAATTTTATTTCATTATTGTTAAATTGTAAAATGTGATAACTTAGAGAAAACCTTTTTAACTGAAGATTCTCCTGGACTATAGTCTTTTCAAATTCATTTTGTATCAATTTATTGAAAGCAGGTAGAAAAACAAAGATTTATAACTACCTTTTAAAGTTCTTTTTCTGAACCAAACTTCCTGACAGAAGTAGTTTATAACATTAATGTTAAATTTTGCACTTTCCCTTCAACGAAAGATGGTCTTTATCTGGGAATTGTTACTTTTGCCTTCCTTCATCAACGACACACAGCTGCATGTGTCATCATGCCTGTCATATTCTGAATTGGAAACATACTTCCATCCTAATAATGCACCTGCTATGAAGCACATCCTTAATGATGAGATATTCATTTTTCAGAAAATGGTCCAAAAAGTTACAGAAAGTTTTTATCAGAAAGTTTGCTGGCTGGATTGCCCTCATCATCCCTTGATTGAAAACGGTGTCTGATAACTCTTCACTCGTGAACTCATCTGTGTTCTGCTCTACAAAATCAACATCCTTTTGATTGAAGATTTGGCTGTATGTCAACTATGCAATTCAAAACAGTATGAAGGAGCATACTTTTTTCAGTTGCAGATCTTGATTAATTATTCCATTAAACATCAATCTATTACTGGTCCCTTTGTTATTTTTCTAGAGAGAAGTGTAGCTAACAATTCAGGCCCAGTAGATCCAGTCTTGTGAATTCAGACAATTTATTATAATAAAGAACAGGCGGTTCAAGGGTACGTTGGTAGAAATAAAGGAGGCGAGAATCAGAAATGTAGGCACATATGTCATACTGTGACTAACTTACTTCTTTTTCCATTTATGCTGTAATGTTGTAATTGCACAAATGGAACACTATCATTAAAGAAAGACCCAATGTATTTGAATGTCAGGCAAATTTACTTCACTTATATATTTGAAGAAGGGAACCTTTTGTACCAAGCAATCATAAAAGGTACTCCTGCAATTATTATGCTATGAAAGGCAGAAATTATTTTTCAGTAGAGTCACTGGAAATGGGTGGTACCTTAAAGCATGGCAAATCAATGGTACTGACCATTATTTTAACTTTCTGAAAATTCACATATTTTTGCTTTTCCAGATGTTAGCTTGAGAGGNTGAAAATTAAATTTTCACTGAGGTGCAAAACTCATCTAAATACCCCAAAAAATACACCTCATGCTCTGGTTAGGATAGAGATGGTCACAAAACATGACATTGTAATAGATAAAAGCTTTATAGCTGACTTGAAAGGATGGCAGATAAGACCTTCAAGTGTAATATATTCATGAAGGTTGTCGTGGTGTAGGCTGGGTTGGTCAATGACAAGACGTTAGATGCTCTCACCTGTCACTCCAAGGAGAAAAACAAGAGAGATAAGGGATAAAGAGATTTTTGAGTTTATAAAAAAAAAAACAACTACTTTAATGAATTATAAATAATAAAATAAAGGAAAATAATGAAATAGATGAAATACATACAAAACTCAGAAAGTTCCCAGGAAGATATGACTGAGAGGCAATGGGAAAGTTCCAGCTGGACTCAGTGATGGGGACAGAAGGTAGATGAACGGGCAGGGTCCTTATCATGCATCAGTCATCAAAGAAAAAGAGCCATTGAGGAGAGCCAATCCAACTGTTTTGATCCCTCATATTCCATTCTCAGCTTACTGAGCATGGAATATGGGATGGAATACCCTATTGGTCAGTCTGGGGTCACGTGACCAGACCACCTCTCCCAACAGGTGCAACCCCTCCACAGGGTAAGTAACCAAGTCATCTGACCCTGGTTGCCACAGCAACAAGTATAAGCAAGAGCATTTCTCACTGACCAGAAAGTTAACTCCGCTTCACCCCAAGCCAGGACAAATGTCTATAAAGTAAAGACAGAGTGTTTGAGCTTATCTGTTAGGAGCTGTGATAATGAAGGATTATTAAATAGTTTTGCACATATCTGGAAGTTAAAAGGCATTTTATCATTCTAGTCTATGATCATTAGATTCAAATAATGTAATATGCCATCATGACAACATTCCTAAGATGCAAGTACAAAACCACTCTTAACTGAGAACAAGAAAAGATATAAATGGCATTTGATTTTCTTTCTTTTATTCCTTGCAGAGTGTACAGGAACTCCCAGACACTTCCTAGGACAGAGCTAATACAGTGGGATAAGGGCTAAGGAAACATTTATTTTTCTGAAACTGCTTATGGACCTGGTACAAGATTATCATGCATTTTCAGGAACTTGTCACATTTTGCCGTTCTCTGCTCAATGCATGGCTGTTCCAGCATGTCAATTGGGAACATAACTAGTGTTGGCCTCTGTGTTATAACCCTACTGTTTCATAATTTTCTCCACTCTGGTTATCTGTTATGAAATCTTTTAACTATATGTGAAAAGGAATACTGTTCATCTATTTCTACCAGTGCAGATCAGGCCATGTATCTGGCCACATAGTCAAAAGTATAAATTTCTTATTACTCCAGCCTTGTCCCTCAGAGAAAACTAAGGAAGAATGTCTCTAGCTTAAACAGTGGCTTGTACTTATGCAGTAACCCAAAAGACTGAATACTGACACAACTGCTGCAAATTATAACTGCCTTTGGAGCAGTAAAATAGTGACACTTGAAGTAATGCAAATAGACTTGTATACCTCTAGAACTGTTCTAATTACAAAACTCAAATTGAACCTGGCTTATATGTTTTGCATATCTGAGTATGATCCCTACTAAGTTTTGTCACATTGTCCGAGTATTTAAAAATATTGTGGCAAAAAAAAAAAAAAATGCACTTAGTAGTTTATGAACCCTGAGAATGGTTTAGATTCTCATATACCGTTATGGTACGTTTCAAGTGTGTGTTATTTTGATTCCTACTTTTGTTTTTCTCCTCTCAGTTCACTAACCTCAGCAACAAGAACTTAGCAGGTGGCAGTGTTTTTCTGTGAGCTGTGATCATGTCAGGTCTCATCTGCTAAGTGAAGCTGGCTCTGGTCAGTGCTGGGTATGACTCCATGGGAGACTGAAAGAGTTTTGGTTTGGAATAGTTGCTTCTGTGTGTTCCAAACTGCTTGTCCTGCAGTATTGATAACTCACTTTTGTTCAGAATTTTGTGTATCTCCTTCAAATATTTTCCACGTGCTTTTTTTTTTTTTTCCTTAGAATCTACAAAAAAATTAGACAACATCAGTGAAAAGACTCCATTTCCAAAATCAGAAAATAATGTTTCTTTCAGTAGAATAGTAAATTATGCAAATACAGAAAGGCTGTTGATTATCCTCTATTTTTTTTTCTTCTGTTTCTTTTCCTTTCAGTTGTTGTGTGGATTTAGAAGCAAGTAGCCCACAAATTCTACCAAGCTTATTTTTCTTTTTGTCATTCACTCTTTTTCCTCTTTTTCTTACATGCCTGTTTTTCTTTCTGTTCTCTCTTGTCAATGACCACAAAAGACTTACAGGGTAGATCTACTATTTAGCTAATGTCATATCATCAGAGGGACAATCACTTAAAAATTCCTACAAGTTTTTGTGTATCCAATCTATACTTCCTTTTAGCAAACAGGTGAATTGTTTTTGTTCTTTGAATACTGTATAAGTCAATTGGGTATTAGCTGATTAAGGAATAGAAATTTTTATAGTGAGAACACCCAGAAAATTAGGATCGGAGTCTCACTGTATTATCAGTGTACAAGCACATACTGAAATAGTTCTTCCCTTACACTAGAAGTGCTGGTTCTTGAGTGTTTTTTGAATCTTCTTAACTTTAGATTAATCCCATTGAAGCTACCCATTTGCATAAATTTGCTTTTGACCAAAGCCCAAGAAAGAGTTATGTGTCTGCAGTCTTAGATACTCATGTGGGATAAAACCTTGTTGGCCCTTCCTTGGATACCAAAGCAGTCTGAAAGCCCCAAGAAGCCTTGCCCATGCCTCTTCATGCATACTGAACCTTACTCTCTTGTCTTTTTACCCTCCTATTTCTCAGAGAAAACAAAAAAAGAAAACATGGCATATCCCCTGCAGTGCAACACTTCAGTTCTGCTGAAAGCTGATAAGAGAAAATATTCTCTACTCTTTTGAGAACCTAGAGTTGCAATAAGACATCATGCCAGCAGTAACAGAACCCATTGTCTTTAATCTGCTTTCAGGAAAATAGTTCATTTTAATGTTGCATACTGAGTATATGTGATCACTATGAGAGATTCTATTTATCTCAAGATATGTGTATATGTGTATTCAGCTTTCCTACCATATTTTTTTGAGTGCCTGGATATAGAAATAATGATAATTTTTCTCTTTATTTACTTGCTGTTGGTAGATAAAAAAGCAGAGTGAGGATGTTAAGAATGCATAAATTAGAGAACAAAAGCACACAAGGCAATGGGTGGAAGTTACTATGGAAACTTCAACTCATAGTGTTTGTTATCGTTAATATTCCACACTTATTCTTACATTAACAGGTATGCAATGAAATAATTGTTTGAAATGCAAGGTAGCAGAAATGTCTTTAAAGCCAGGAAGTTATTAAATGGCAATAATAACAATAAGCAATCCATATGTTTTTGCTAAATAAACCATCAACATCACCGTCTTTATCTAGTATTGACCAAAAACCATGTAATTGAAAGTATGTGATGAGTCATTTATTATTTCGGCTACAAACATGGGACAACTTTGTCAGAGGAGAATCCTCTGACAGCAAATGGACTTGAACTTAAAGGGAAATGGAGATGAGTTTAGCATAGATAAAAACATTAAAAAGATAGATATCAAATATCAACAAAAGGTTCAGTCACACAAAATATCAGGGATTGCAAGGGACCTTGAAAGATCATCTAGTCCAATCCCCCTGCCAGAGCAGGAACACCTACATCAGGTCACACAGGAACGCGTCCAGGTGAGTTTTGCATTTTTTTTCCAGTGCCATAAGAAGTAAAAGGATACAGAATGTCTGATGAAAGACAGACATTATTTATTTTGAAGAAATCAGCATGCCACCCAAAACTGGGTGGCAAGGCAGGTTATGCTAATGTAGCCTTCCTGCTATAGTGCCAGATGGTTAAAGCACAGTGTACTGAGCCCAGTGCTGTGATTTTAACAAGCACAGAGAGACTCACAGACAATCAAGAGTCAGCAAATGGCCTGATGTTCCACTGAAAGAACATTCATAACATTGTACTGTTTCACAGTGAATGCAAAATACGTTGCAGTGGTCTTACCCCTTCAAGAGTAAATTCTTTGTCTGTCTGTCCCACTTTTCTATCAGTGCAACAAAACACTAACAGTGAATGTTTCTGAGTCATTTCTTGGAACTCTGCACAGGAGTACTTGAATACTTTAGTAGAGGGAAAGGGAAAGGTGAAATATTGGCTGGTAGCTAGAAAAGTGAACTGGAATTCAAGAATTTTGGTTCATATTCCCAGTTCTGCTTTTGTATTCTTTTATAATTTTTTTTGACTGCCTCACCTGTGGCGCCTGCAATGTTTTACAGGGTAAGGAACATGTCTGCAGTGTGAAAGTCTGGTTCTATCTGACTGTGTTTACTTGCTGAAGTGTTTGGTGAGTGCCCCCAGTATACGGTAGGGCATTTCTTCCTCTCTTGTTTGCCAAGCTATGCATTAGGTACAGAGTCAGTGCTAACTGAGCTGCTGGATCAGGCAGTTAGCGAGACATCCATACTGGCTTTTGATCACCAATCTGTAAAACAAGTCACGCAAAGTGCAGATGAAGACAATAGTTAAAAGAATACAATTCAGATTTTGCTGTGTATATTAGCAGCTGGTAAACGGGAAGATGTAACAAGCTGTGGAGGAGAATCCTCTGACAGCAAATGGATGGATCCTTGAACTTAAAGGGAAATGGAGATTAGCTGTCAGGACACAATAATACTAGAATTTAAAGGAAAAATGAAAACTGAATGGAACAAACAGCACTTTGCAGAGACTCTCTGACAGAAAAACTGATAAGAAACCATCAACAGAAACAAAGGAAATTGCAAATATTCTTAGCCACCAGCTAAATGGATGTACTTTTTGCCAAGCTCAGCACTGCAGGGAAAAGTGTGCTTTGAATTCAACTACACTTGGGAAAACTGGATGAATGAGTGTGCATGTTGACCATATGGAAGACGTTTTTAAGCACGTAGAATTTTGAGGCACTGAAAAAATTAGTAGTGTTTTTCCCAACCTGCAAAGGAAAATAGAACAGCAACGAGTATTTTATATTGTTTTATTAAATGTTCTTTTTTAGAATCTCACATTTTTATAATTAATGTGACCTGCAGTCTCTTTGTGCTATTGATCAGTGGGAATCTTTTACCCACTTGAGAGTGTTTTATATCTGTCTATTTCTTTAATTAGCTAAATATAACTATATATTCCTTTTGTACAGCTTAAAAACCTATGGCTTTGAGAAAATGATAAAGCCTTCTATAGTAGAACAGCAATACAATCCAAAATCCTGGTGAGAGGCAGCCACAAAAAGAGTTTATGATACGCTGTATTAATTGTTCCAAAATGTGGTATCAATATAACTCATAATATCCAAGTTACTGAGAAGAAGTTTGTGAAGAAGCCTGAACAGTCAAATGCCATCTCCTGTGCATCTGTTTGGCCGGTGGTGTTGCCTCCCTGCTTTCTGTGCAGAAGTAAGCAAGCAGCAGAAGATGGATGTGAATAGATTTCTTAAGAAAATGAAAAGAATAATTTGTTCTTCAGTACAAATGTTGAGTAAAGAAGCTGGAGCGGACAACCTATCTTTGTGATTATGTGAAGAGCAGGCTGGAAGACGGACTAAGCTGTGATCTGAATGCGGCAATCCACAACTTCCACAAGGCATTGCTAAAATAGCAGTCTATGAACAGCTTCCAGAGACAGAAAATTTCAGGGCTGGGCATGAAAGTAATTACTGTGTTTGCAGTCTATTTGGGTTCTCCTCACTGAACAATGCTTTCATTATTAAAATCTCTCCTATTTTTCAAGTATGATTTATGCATTTTATTGTAGTTTGAATATAGATTTTTCAGGTTTGGAAAAGCTATTTAAATATTTTGGTCAGTTCTTTGGTGATAGTAGTTTAATTTTACTCTACGTAATTCCAGAGATTGTATGTTTTCTTTATTTTCCTTCCAAGAAACTGGAAATTTCTATATTTTCTGACAGATCCCAGGTATTCAGCTCAGAGTATTGCTCAGCACCTTTACATGTCAGTCACAATTCTTCCAGGGAAAAAGTTAATTTCTGTTGACCTACATTGCTCGTCATACATTTAAAATCTTTTATTTTCCATTGCTGACTTGAATGGGAAAATGATTTAATGAATTTTGTTAATGTTTTCCATATACCTCTGTGGAAAGTAATATATGATAAAATCAGAAAACTGTTTATACGTGCAGGCTACCACGTAATCTCTTTCCCCGAAGGAGGAACTCACAGCTTGGCTCTTTATTACCTTTCCATTTTCTTTCTTTATTGTATATATGTTTACAGCAGCGAACAATGGATATTACTTCATTCTGAGACCTTATGTATTACTGAGAAGCATGGTTTATAGTGGGAGTGTTGAATAATATTCAGACATATTATTGGACGAGAAAGGTATTTGCAGAACAGGAAGCAGGTCTGCTTTACTTTACCCCTGAGCAGAAGTGCCCAATCCTGAGTAGATTTTCGATCTCTGTCTTTTTGCCAGGATATTTGCATCACCTCTTACAGCCATAGGTGACCCACTCAAGATTAGCACACCAGCGGTCAGGACTAATGTATGGCTATCAGAGCATGTTAGCCATATGTTAGTCCTGATCATTAGTACCAAAGTATACACATAATACTTTCCTTGCAGAGAATTGTTTGGTTTTGGTATCGATTTTCAATTCCAGTATACATTGGTACCATTCAACTTATTTATTGCCAGATAAGTTATTTGTAAAAAAAAAAAAATAAAAAAAATGTTGCAAACACAATAAACTAATAATGGAAGAACTTAAGAAAATTGAATCAATTAAAGGAACTCCTGTATCTAGGAATCTGCATTAAATTAGTTTGAATATGGAATTTGTTTGTTATGGTATGGAGGACACCATGCTTTTATGGTATTCTTCATAGATTAAAATTTGACCATGAAGCTTGCTCATAAACTTTGGGTCACCTTGATTATTAAAACCATAACAACAAGAAATTCTCATTCTTAATTCACCATGAACCTATAATACTTTTTTCAAACTGTTTTAGACAGAAGGGAAAAACTTGCATGTTCTGAACAGCAATAATTGGGTCATTCTTCTGCTATACAACACTGGGGTTTGCATGTATTTCAAAGCAGCGATTATTTAGCCAAGTAACTGTTTGGGATTATTTTTAAAAGTCACAGTAATATTATTGCCAAATTTGAAGGAAAAGAAAATATTATTTGCATCAAAAATTAACATGTATTTAAATAATCAAAACATTAAAATGATCCAAGAGAGAACAACTTGATCTAGTAATATGATCCTTTGTGGACTACATCTTCAGTAGTTTTGCAGAAGCTGGTGGGTTGGTTGTTTTAATAATATGCTTTGATATTTAGTGTTTTTTAAATGATTATGACTATGTAATATTCTACTCAGAGCAACAAATAATCTCTGATGGAATTGATTCTGCTGAACAGAAATGGCAGGTGTTACTTTGCATTACAACAGAATCAGTAAAGACATCCCCTTCATTATATCCATCCATTTCCATCCATCCACAGTTACTATCAACATCATTACTAGAACTCTTTAAGTTATGTGATTACTAGTTATGGAGGCTATTAAAATAACTATTGATTCTATTGATCATTTTAAAAGAGATTTAAACCAGAGTGCAGCACACGTAATTGCAGTTTTATTTTGTCTGGTGGTTCCTGTTCCTCTTTTTTCCTTTTACTGAAGTGTATTTTATTTTCCTCCTCACTTTCTTCTTCAGTTGTGAGGCTGTACAAAAGAAGAGACTTCTTAGAGAGAAACATATTCTTTAGGATGCTGGAATGTTTTGTCAAACCCGGCATGCTAATTGGATTCTCCCTCCCTCTCCTCTTCACTGCTTGCCTCCCTTATCTGCCACTGACAGCAAAATTGCTCATCTGGATACCACATTCCTTTGTATTATGGCCTCCTTTTTCTTTCTTCTTATTTTTGTGCTTTCCTCCCATTCTTCCTCAGCTTTACATCCGAGAGCTTCTGAAAGTTTGTTTTTCCCAGTGACACCTGCTCTGAATCCATCCATTTTCTACCTGCAGCCCCATCTCTACAGCCCTGTAATGTGTACAGGGAGAAAGACTTGTTCTCTTTTCCATCTTGGTTAGGTCTCTGGTGACTTCTGATATAACACTAGGTTGTCCCCTCAGTCTGGACTAAATGTGAACTTGTCCAATTGAGGGTCATTACTTCAGTCTCACCTTCAGGAACAACTTCTGAAAGAGGCTTTGCTTTACAGCTCTCCTCATAGTGCCACACAATGCTGAATCAAGAAAAGAGTGCCTAATAAGTGGATCTGTTATAAGATTTCATTTTGAGCCTTTGTCTCATGCAAGATGAGTTCAAACTATTCAGTATTCAAATACAACAAGAACTATTTCTGAAAGTTATCCTTTTTATCTTCATGTTCTCAGCAATTGTTTCTTCGTTTCTGTTGTTTTCTTTCTTGCCATACTCATACTATAATCAAATTATATTCTCTGTTTAATGATACTTGCTTTCTCTGATAATGTTGGAAATGCAGGTATTTTTAAATCTAGACATATAGATGCTGTAAAGAAGGTGGCTTTTGTCTTTAGCTTTCTAAAGAAACATCACCTCCTCCTGTATACTGTGAAAAGCAATACCACCACTGCTTTTATTGCCAGTTCTTTGCTTTACATGCAAAATCCCTTCTTAAACCCAATGCTGATCTCAGGGACAACCCATTTTCAGATTTATAGCATGTCCTTAATAGCGTCCCATTTTAATCAGTGCAATTCATATCCCTCTACAGTAGCAACAGAAGGCCCAACATTTTCACATCCATCCATCCTCCTTTTAACTAAGACACATTTTTCCTGTTCATCTCAATTAAAGATGGAAGTTCAGTATCAAATAAATATCCATTTAGGTATTGAAGTAAATATAATGATAATGTAAACAACAACAGAAATAACAAAACATTTCTCTCAGTTATTGAACCAGTACATTGAATGTTCCCTGTATGATTATGCAACAGGAAACCATTAACTTTCTTCACCACAAAAATAAATCAGAAGCTCTAAAGATTATTGGACATTCTGCAAACTTTTAGGTAGTTGAGCAAAGTTAAGTTTTTAAAGCAACATTGTGAATCTCCAAAAACATGTTCAGAAAATCTACAGGATTCAGTGGGTCTCAATTCTCTATTAAGTTGTGGTTAGACTACTATACAGTAAGCTACAATATAGTACTTAGGTACCAAATATATTCAGTCCAGAGTATCGTATCATATCCTATCTTACTTTATTTTCTGTTTTATTTTCTTCACTTTTTGATGTGTGATGCTATTCAGCTGTTTGTCTTTTTTTTGGGGGGGGAGAGGGAGGAGGTGGGGAGGATGATTCAGTGCTCCCACCAAAATGGAGAGTGGAAGAGGTGTGATATTAAGAGAGAATCCTCTAGCCAAAGGGAAAAAGTCTTATGAATTGTGTAGGCCACTTTGTGAAATCATTGTGATCATTGTGATCATCCACTGAAATGTGGTGAAACTCTTGTGACACATTTATCTTCATAGTAATAGGAAGTGAAGTCCAAATTAAGATTAAGAGGGAAAAGATTGACTGTTACATAATTTGTCCTAATATCTCCGGGTAGGCTGGAGTAAGGACAACTGTTGGACTCAACTTGACTACCATCCAAAAAAGCCCCTGAATCTATAAGAAACTTGGACGCTCCAGTCCAAATCTTCATCCTCATTATGTCTCCTATGGACATAATAAGGAGAGCTGTGAGAGTAATGGGTATGAGATGGACTTCTTGTGAAGTCTTGTGAACGAAATGGATAGATGATAAGTCATCTCTGTGAACCAAAGTTAGCAATGAATGCATTTGTGACCATCTATTTAATATTACTACAAAGCCTGACACAGTGGGATTGTTGTCCATGGTTAGGGCTCAAAGAATATGCTCAGAGAATAATGAGACAATAATTACAGTACGGCGCTAGTAAGGGATGATAAAAAATAACATGGTAACTTCTAACAGATCAAAAATGCATATTTTTAAGGTTTTGGATTAGCTATGTATATTAAATATAGCTTTTAAAAAACAAAATCTGCTATAATCGTCCTTAAATTTTAGGTTTTGCTTTAATATGTTTTAGACTTAAAACAATTTAAACATACTGTGTTTAATTCTTTGGAACAAGCACCATTTTCTGAATATAAGGTCTTTAATGACAACAGTACAGTCTTGCTATATTGCACATGATAAACAACTATTAAGTTCTGATAGCAAAGGGCATTTTTATTCCACAGATATTTCTAGCCCTCTCGTTATAGTAATTTGCTATTATACTCTTGTCCTATCACTTGTTATTTGAGAGAAGAGACCAATCCCCACTGCTCTACAGCCTACTTTCAGGCAGGTCTAGGGAGCGACAGGGTCTCCCCTCAGTCTCTTTTTCTCCAGGCTAAACAACCCCAGTTCCCTCAGCTGGGTCTCTGCTCCCTCAGATCCAGATGTATTCTCTGGACCCGAAATACCATATAACACTTTTATTTTATTTACTTCAATACGGACAAAGTGTGAGGGACACAAGAAGAAGTGGTGAACATTCAAGAATTAATGATAAGTAAACATAAGTTAATGATAATATATTTTTTTTCAACCAGTACTTATCTGTCTACAGTTTCACAATGTAGGCAATTCTAATCAACATCTGCTTTCATTTTTCTACATGTGATTTTGCAAGTATAGAGTATGCACTGAATATATCCTTATGCCTGTGTGATGGCATAGTATCTGGAACAAGTACAAACAAAGCTCTAGGAGGATGCCTTGTGTATGGAATTGAGACACTTCTTGAAAAAGGCGGAGAGGCAGCTTGAGCTGCAGTAGAGTATTTACAGATCAAATATATTTGCCCTGGGGATTTCATATTGTATTCTCAGCATGGAGATCACCATCCTGTTGAATTTTTCAGCTCTTAACACTAACAGTAGTTAAACTATTTTATCTACTGTAAGGGGAAGGAAGAGAGATATCATGATGTCCATTGAAGGGATGCACAGGAGGAAGAGGTTAGACGGCTCATGGGTGACCTGATCACAGGCCTTTTCTGCAACTGTTTTTCGCGTGCTTATCCATAACATAAAGTTGTATGGTCACGGTTGGGAAGCATAGCCAAAGCCTAGAACCCTGGTGACTGCACTGGTCCCTACTGCCATTGGTCCTGAAAATGAGCCTATTGATGAGTCTTTTAATTCTTCCCAGTTTAAATGAATGGATCAATGTGGCACTTTTATTCTCAGAGAGAATATAAAACTTTCATGTGCTGTGCTACAACCAGCTAATTTGATTACCATAGCAATCACGGAATATTAAACTTCAGACAGTTCAGTGAGGTTAGAGGAATTGGATGGAGAAACATTTGTCATTAGTTTGGTTCTGGCCCAAAGAAAAAAGAAAATAATAACTCTAATCCATTGACTGTACAGCCTTGGAGGGAGAGACCTTCACTGGAGACAGGATAGAGGCATAAAGTCCATCCCAAATAATGAAGGGTCTCTGCAGAAAGCAAAAGAAAAGAATATTCTTCCTTCCCATGGTAAGAAGCCGGATGAGATGATGAATAAAAAGAAGTGTAAATAAAAAGAGAAAGTCTTTTTTAGGAAGACTGTAATTTCAGAAAATTTTAATTCCACAGTGTAACTAAACCATACTGATAGATGCCTAAAATTAAAACTATTTAAAAAATAAGTTGCTAACTAATAATTATGGGCTATATTTTGCTCCCTTCAGACATGCAGTTTGATTCCAGACATAAAACCCTTGAGATCCTATATGTTTAGTTGACTCTAGTGATCCCTTAGTCAAGGACAGTGCAGAGTAGAAAAGCCAGATTTCGCTTGTACTGAAATTTCCAGTTGCCCCATCATCTGCTGTCTAACACCAGATTTCTGCTGCTAATATGCAGCATAAACCAAATCTGAAGTAATTGAAATGCCACAGCTGATGCCTAAGTGCCAGTTAACACTTGGACTTGGTTGAGACCTGGTTTGGACTGGATCAGATTGTACCAAATAAGCATATGTCATTTTATTCAACAACCTGTTAATTATGTATTCATTTCAGAAACAAAAGGCATGGCATTCCACCACTGGCTATTTCTTATAAAATTAAAACCTCATATCCAGATTTTCCACATCTAGTACTATCACCAAGCAGTGGATTGTTGATGTATGGTGTGTATTCTGTATGCGTAGAGGATAAATTGCACAAGACTTATCAGTCTGGAAAAAATGTAATTAAGAGGATACTGTAAGTCTATAAAATCAAAACTTTCATGGAAAAGGGGAAAAACACTTCTTCACTGTTCCTCGTAATACAAGAAAGGAGGGACTAATGAGCTGATTGAGTATTGGGTAATTAATGAGTCATAAATTGACTGTTGATTTTTTTTTTTTTTGCATCAGGGTTTTGGCTGAGGTTTTTCTTGCCTGTTTTGCATAAAAAAAACCTCATTGTGTACCCCTGAAGAGCTTCAGATATACCAATACTGAGATGACTAACTTTAGATTGAGACCTGTATGCGTGAGCTGACCACATCAAAGATGCCACTTCAGCTACCAGCACCTTTCCCAGAATGTCCCTTGATTTTAGGCTGTCAAATTAGCTCCCAAGCAGCATCACTTTTTTCCTAGCTCTGCATAAATGTTCAAGGTTGTTCCCCAGCAGCATAAGGTGTCGCTGTCTGACATTGGACTGGGGTGAGGACAAACAGTAATGTTTTATGGTTAACATAGTGCAGAATAACATGTCAGCTTCAATTTTTTGAATATGTGCATCTACAAGCACTGTATTAACCACATTCATCTTGCCATTCAAAGTAGTTTTTCATCCTCATGAAAGTAATGAAAAGAGACAAGGGAATCATATGGTTGACAATAACATATGCAGCATCTTTCTTTTTGAGGACTTCTATGACTTAAAGAATATGAACAGGGATGGTATCAACATCCTCTGATTTCTGTGTTGAAAAAATAGGTACATTCTTACTACATATGGTACCTCATAATATCACACAGAAACAGTTCGTTTTATTGTCGTGGTCATGGACCAGAGAAAGAAGATCCACAAGAAAAGAACTACTGCTTTTGCATTAAAAGGCTGGAGAATCTAGAACAGTTTCATTTCTTTGGCTAATCATTCAGTAAATAAATGAAAGCTATCCTTAAACAATATGCGGAATAGACACATTCCAGAGCTCAGCAGAACTATGTTGCTATTGCAGTCTTATTGGTTGGCAGGGAAATCTACACTGGTAGGTTTCCTTTCAGCTCATTTAAAGCAAGGTTTGAAAAAAAATGCTGCAACTCAGTCTGCTTTGCTTTAAAAAAAAATCTGAAAAAAATGTAATATTAGTTCTTTCTTTTTTTTGTCTTTCCAAAAGTCAGAGATGAGGGTGATACAACTGCGTGGACACCTACATTATAATGTGATTCACATTGGAGGGAAACAAGGCAGTTGCAAACCAGTTATAATTTGTTAAGATGATATTAAGATCCCCTAAAAGTAAAGTGGTACCCATTTTCATTATCGGTGCAGACTTATGGAAATGATTCATTTCCATAATTTGCAGACTGTGAAATGTGTTAGCACATACTTTTGCTACTCATGGTAAAGAAGGGTGAGTCTTGGGTTACAGGTTAGTTAGAAGAAGCAGTTTCTAAGCTACAGTCCCAGATAGTTGTCTCTGAGAAGTAATAATCTGAAAACATGGAAAAATATGTATGCTTATTTGCATTTGGCTTCCGTGTGGATTTAAAGACTCACTGGCCAATTCTATTTGCCACCAGGGTTGGAACATAGGTATTAGGGTTTTCAATTTTCAGAAGCTAAATGAAAAAGAAGTAAAGGACTGGGGAAAAATAAAAGAGAGCAGATCAAATGAAGACAAGTGTTTCATAGAAATCATGACCATCAAGTTACATTTGATCTTTTAAATAGACTTTTCTATGTTACAGGCTGTTTTACACTCATACTGAAGACTTTAAGCCTAATAATTCAGCATTCAAACTAGCTCTAAAATTTATGCCATCAATACAGACATCAATATGTCATTGCCTGAGATCCTTACAATGTCAGACGATCACTCAGGCAATATATATCCAACAGTTGCTCTCCCTGCATGCGAGTAAAATTCCCCAAATCTCCCCTAGTTTCAGATGAAGAAAATTTTCATCCCAACAAAAAGCCCCATGAACAGTATGATATTGTGGGTCTGAGCTGTGCATACCAGATAGGATTTTTGTAGAGAATAATCCCTTTCACAGTATGCTACCTATAGCCATAATAAATTGCTCATATATTAGAGTACAGTGGAAGTAGTCAAAGAGGCAATGAGGGGAAAAATAAATTTCCAAATGGAAATGTTAACTAGCAGAAGACCTGAGGCCTGGAATTGGAGTTTAATCATTGTTTTAATTCAAAACTACCAACCTTATGACTATGCTAAAGGCCATCCAAGCAATCTTTTATTAAAAGGATCCATGAAGAAAGAGAAGAAGAATAACCTCAATTTATGAACTCCGAGATTGAGAGAGTGATAACAGATACTTGCCAGCCCTTCCTTCCTCCACTGCAAGGGAAAGAATTTACACCCAAAGATGGGTCAATAATGTGTTTTAGTGAGACAATTAATTTAATCTTGAAAAAGCTCATCATAAGTCACTGCTAAGTCATTCCTTTGGTCGTCCTGCCTAAGAGGGAATTACATGCATTTCACAACTGAATTTATCTAGCAGTAACTTGTATCCAACAAACCTGTTCCTAACTGCCTGGTGTCCCATGTAATCGGGCTCCATTTGGATGCTTAAGTTTTTATAGCACATCATCGCATCATCTCTCCAATTTGTCTTAAAGAAAGCTCTTAATAAGGTGAGACTTAAATCTTGTTCCAGCCTGAGGACTGTAGGAAAGCAAATATCACTCCAGTCTTCAAAAAGGGCAAGAAGGAGGACCCAGGTAACTATAGACCGGTCAGCCTCACCTCTATCCCTGGAAAGGTAATGGAACAACTTATCCTTGGTGCTGCCTCTAGGCATATCAAGGATAAGAGGGTCATAAGTGGCAGTCAACATGGCTTCACCAAGGGGAAACCTTAGCCAACCTGATAGCCTTTTATGAAGACATAACCAGGTGGATAGATTGTAAAGCAGTGGATGTGGTCTATCTTGACTTCAGTAAAGCATTCGATACCGTCTCCCACAGCATCCTTGCAGCCAAACTGAGGAAGTGTGGCCTGGACAATAGGGTAGTAAGGTGGATTGTGAACTGGATGAAGGATAGAAGCCAGAGAGTTGCGGTCAATGGGATGGTGTCTAGTTGGAGGCCTGTATCTAGTGGAGTCCTTCAGAGATCAGTACTGGGACTAGTACTATTCAATATATTCATCAATGACTTGGATGAGGGAGTAGAGTGCCCTATCAGCAAGTTTTCTGATGACACCAAACTGGGAGGAGTGGCTGACACGCCAGAAGGCCGTGCTGCCATCCAGCAAGACCTGGACAGGCTGGAGAGCTGGGCAGAGAGAAATTTAATGAAATGTAACGAGGACAAGTGTAGAGTCTTGCATCTGGGCAAGAACAACCCCAGGTACCAGTATAAGCTGGGAACTGACCTGTTGGAGAGCAGTGTAGGGGAAAGAGACCTGGGGGTCCTGGTGGACAGCAGGATGACCATGAGCCAGCACTGTGCCCTGGTGGCCAAGAAGGCCAACAGCATCCTGGGGTGTATTAGAAGGGGTGTGCTTAGTAGGTCAAGAGAGGTTCTCCTCCTTCTCTACTCTGCCCTGGTGAGACCCCATCTGGAATATTGTGTCCAGTTCTGGGCCCCTCAGTCCAAGAAGGACAGGGAACTGTTTGAGAGAGTCCAGGGCAGGGCTACAAAGATGATGAAGGGAATGGAGCATCTTCCATATGAGGAAAGGTTGAGGGAGCTGGGTCTCTTCAGCTTGGAGAAGAGGAGACTGAGGGGTGACCTCATTAATGTTTATAAATATGTAAAGGGTGAGTGTCAGGAGGATGGAGCCGGGCTATTCTCAGTAACAGGTAATGATAGGACAAGGGGCAATGGGTGCAAGCTGGAACATAGGAAGTTCCACTTAAATATGAGAAAAAACTTTTTCACAGTGAGGGTGACAGAACACTGGAATGGGCTGCCTGGAGACGTTGTGGAGTTTCCTTCTCTGGAGACATTCAAAACCCACCTGGACGCGTTCCTGTGTGACCTGATCTAGGTGTTCCTGCTCTGGCAGGGGGATTGGACTAGATGATCTTTCAAGGTCCCTTCCAATCTCTGATATTCTGTGATCTGCACCTCTGTTTTTCAGATGCAGCCCTTTAAATTTGTCCCTACAAGAAGATGCATCATGTTGTAGAGAATGTCAGAACATTATGAAATTTTTGTGAAGCAGGAAAGTAGAGTGTGGAAAAAGAGTCAGCCAAACAGTTGTATGGTAGAAAGAAAAAACAGAAGAGGCATTTGGGAAAAAAAAAAACAACCCATCTGAAAAGCCCCAATAGTAGATGCAGCAAGTAGGCCTGGGAAGGGCAGTAGGACAAGATAACAGTTATAGTGTCCTATTTTTATTTTTCTTTTGCTGTCTCTTCCTTATCTTCTAAAAAAAATATCTGCCAGTTCTGCATCAGGATTAAAAGTTGTAGGGCTTGCACAACAGTGCTTTATTGGAAACTACACTAATTTACAAGAACAGGTCAGGTTTCCAGAACAAAATACTTTAAAGATAATGCCTCTTACCTATAATTTAAGAAGTATTTTTCTTTATCATTCCTAAATTTACTAGTGGGTAAAAGACATTAAAAAATCTATTTCTGAGACATTTGTCTTCTGTGGAATGTTGGAATTCTTAACATCATCTAGTGCCCACAGAATGAACAGGAAGTGTATTATGGTCCTTGTTGGTCTTTGGACCGGTTTCTGGGTGAGAATGTATTTGACATGTATAGAAATAACTGCTTGCTCAAGTGGGGAATAAGCAGTTGAAGCATAGTAATTGTCATGACATAAAGATCTCGTTTCCATATAAATGTCACTTCTACTATAACAGAGTGAGAAAATAGTGTCAAGAAGGTGGAACAGAATTATTCCACTGAAATGTTTTCCATGAAGCATGAGATGCTTTATTCTATCAGGAGATGACATTTAGCGTGGAAAACATTTAGCGCCCAAACATGTCTTGCAAACATTTTTAAGAATTTTTCCATCCTCAATAGTGTCTAAAAAGTGACTAACAATCTTTGACATTGATTTCTCTACCAATACTCTCTATCAATACGTACCTTTTAGAATAGCTCACTCACCTCATTCAAAGACTATCAATCACAGTGTTTCCTAAACTTTTTGAAAGCTAAGTATTCTAGAAAACAGTATCAGTTTCAACAACCTCGTCTTTATCAAACATTATAGCCCCATGCACACTTCTCCTCTACATCTTTTCTAGTAGTCCTTTATTTGCAGTGGAGAAATACTTGAAAAAAGTAGTGTAGGCCTTCATAATATGACAATTTCTCTTTTTTACTGCAGCCATGGGTAAGCAGTGGAACTTTAAGGTATATTGGTGTTTGACTTATCACTAAAACTAATGAATTTTGACCTCAGAGCTAAAGATTTATTGAGACTCATTGCTGCCCTCCTACTGTTAGATAGGAGAAGGGGAGCTGGCTCTATTAATTTCTGTAGTTTTACTAGGGGTTCTTTTATTAGTCCTCATATAAGTTGGCTTAGAACATAGTGATTTGAAGAAAAATTAGACTCTATGGTAACAATAGAGGCTGCATTTGCCAGAGCTAGACATGTTTACTCTTTTAATAGCATCAGGATAAAAAGGATGACGTTTCGTATTTGTTGCTGCTTACCTGAAGAGGGGATGAAGAAGTGGGGTCCAATGTGGAGGCAGTCAGCAGAAGTAAAATAAAGCAGAGCAAACCTATCACCACTGTGCCAGGAGGTGTCTTTCAAAAGGTTTTGGGATGGGTGAGCTTTGTGTAAAGGGCAGACCTTCAGTCCTAGGGGAGGCAGCTCCTAGCACAACACGTAAGCTGAGTGGACAAAAAGATTTTGGTTTCACCCCTTATCCTTAGCTGTGTCATCCCATAAACCTGCATTGGATTCAATTTAGCCCTGGTAGGATTATAGTACTGTGCCTCTGCGCTAAAGAATGTGGCACTTTGCCATTTTATCTATGCAGCATGTCTAAGCAATTCTTGCCTGCTCATCTGAACAACTTTTCTCCATATCTGAGTTGGGGAATAAGGAGGAAACAATAGATGCGGGAAAGGGAAGCTTAACAGAAATTTCAGCTTTTGAATAATCTTTTCCTTGTTTCATCTCTTATTTTCCCATCTCAGTTTAACCACTTTACTTGCTCAAGTGTAACAAAACTTGTATTCATTTATTCTTTATATGAACTCCAGCAAAACATTGGCAATTCAGCTCTTGGAGAGAAAAATCCAGGGCCACATTTATGTGTTTTCTTTCAACACCTGGGCACAAATCTCTTCTATCTCTTCAAGGACTCTTTTGTTTATAACATTATTCATTGTTTTATATAAGTACTTGGCTTCTGAAGTTGGCTTTTGTAATGTTTGTTGCCTCTGAACAGGCAAAGGCAGAAGTGCATTTTATCCTTTAGGCTCCTTGGTCTTTGTACGTTGAATGCATTTGTGAGACAGAGCCTCCAAGAAAGGACCAAAATAGTTATGTTGCATTCAAGTGTGACTAGCCCACACCTGGGGATGTACTTGTTAGGTACTTAAATTCTGCTTCCCAAGCCTTACATATCAACAGTTTTGCAAAAAANGAGATCTTATGAAACTTTACCAAGATAGTTAGATCCAGCATTCTCATATAAAAACACAATGATAATAAAAGAATGACCTTTCTGAAAATACATATTTTTATCCTTCTGTTTATCTCTAGAACTGTTACAGCACCTTGTCATTGTCATGCTTATATAAAGCTTAAGCCAAAGCCTAGGTGAATATCTAGAGGATGGGGCTGTGTTGCAGAAAGTCATAGTTCTCTTGCTTCCATGTAAGTTCAAGGTAATAATGACTAACCACATATCTAAATGAACAGTGAAACTTTGGGACCTTCTTGCTGATGGGGGCACCATTCTTTACACTTGCACAGTTGCAACCCTCTCCCAATAATTTCTGCATTTAAGATGTAGTAAACCCAAGGTTTTATTACTACTTACCTTCTTTCTTGGACACTGATACAAGTCACAAACTGCTCCTAAGTAATAAATTAACGGAAAATGACATCCCACTTTCAGAGCTATGGAAACTGAAGAGGTCACAGAACAAATTAAAATCACAGCCATCTTGATCTAAGTCAAAGATCATGTTTTAACTCAGCAAGCAGTTTCTTTGTATATGTTTACTCTCAGTGTATTCGTCATACATTTTTCATATAAATTCAAGCCCTTCAAAGAACTGATTTTTGTACATAACTTCCAGGTTCTTTAAACTGACATGCAGGCTGGTTGACCCTTTTCGTGCTAGCCATACAGCAGGTGATCTATAGACACACGGCTCGGTGTTCATTCCTGAGTGTATTGTGCCTGAGGCAGGAGGTCACAGAAGCCAGGAGTTATTCTTTGCATGACAAGAAGTGCTAGTGTAGCCCCATGTGATTATGGGATACATGCTGCAATACAACCAGAAGGCTCTCTCATTTCAAAGGATTCGTTTATGTTGGGCCAAGAGAGACTGAAAAAAATGGCCTAAACATCTTTCTGTATTTCGTACTCAGGTGAAGTAAAAAGCGATTTTATTGCTGAGAGCCTTTTATGATGGAATCACATGCTGTAGATCCTGCTCAAAAACCCCATGCCTTCAATGTGTGTGTTTTTAACTCAACAAAGGAGTACATTTGCTTTAATGTAATTTTAATTTGATGCATTAAGAAAAGGCGCTTCACAGGTGTTGAGAAGTAATTAACATTTGGATACTGCAAAAACTCATGTTAATAGAAGTTTGCTTGGAGGCATAACCAAAAGTCAACCATCAATGCTGAGTGTACTACTCTGGCATATTGTAGCACTTGATGAGGCAATAAATATGTTTTGTAATGTCTTGTTGTTTGATACTGATGTAATTTACTTTACAGCCTACTATTTTACAATATTTAATATCAGATTGTGCATCAACATACAGAAGCAAAATCTGAAAAAAGACATAATAAAATACAAGTGGCTCTGAGATGCATCATAAAGGTGACACAAAGACACAAAATTATGTGAAACATAATATTTTAGAGTGGAATTACCCAATTTGCTAGAAATAATTTCTCTGCATTGAGTATTCACAATCCAGATACTTTGTTTTACTGGTAGAGTCCACTGTATTGGGTTGATGGGCTTAGGCCAATGGTATGAATTTCAACACCAAGTGCCAGGTCCTGTACTTGGGTCACAACAATCCCATGCAGCATTACTGGCCTGGGGAAGAGTGGCTGGAAAGCTGCCTGGTGGAAAAAGACCTGGGGATGCTGGTCAGTAGCTGAGGCAGCAGTGTGCCCAGGTGGCCAAGAAGGCCAACAACATTCTGTCCTGTATCAGAAATTGTGTGGTCAGCAGGAGGAGGGAAGTGATCATCCTCCTGTACTTGGCACTGCTGAGGCCACATCTGAATACTTTGTTCAGTTTTGGGCTGGTCACTACAACAAAGACACTGAGGTGCTGGAGAATGTTCAGAGAAGGGCAGTGAAGCTGGTGAAGAATCTAGAATACAAGTCTTATGAGGAGTAGCTGAGGAAACTGGAGTTGTTTAGCCTGGAGTAAAGGAGGCTGAAGGCAGAATTTATTGCACTCTACAACTACTGGAAAAGAGGTTGTAGGGAGGAGGAGGTTGTTACTTCTCCCAAGTAACAAGCAATAGGACAAGAGGAAATGGCCTCAAGTTGCACCAGGGGAGGTTTAGATTGGATATTAGGAGAAATTTCTTCACTGAAAGTGTTGTCAAGCCTTGGAACAGGCTGCCCAGGGAAGTGATTGAGTCACCATTCCTGGAGGTGTGTAAAAGACGTGTGGTGCCGAGGGACATGCTTTACTTGTGGACCTGGCAGTGCTAGGTTAATGGTTGGACTTATCACGGAATCATAGAAAACCTCTGCAAATCGTCCCCCCGCTTCCCTCTCCCTTCCTCGCCTTTCCCACTCCCGCCAAAAAAAAAAAAGGAATAAGAAAAAAAAGAAGGAAACAAACAGACGAACAATATTTGGGACAGAGAAAGAAGAGAAGGATTTTAGCCAGAACAGAAATTCAGCCAATTAACAATTGTACATGTCAAAGGGTGTTAAGCGAGAGTCATAAATACTACTAGAATATAGTAGTCTGTATGAAAATAGTATTTTTCTTAACCAGCAGTCTTGAAATGATTGTTAATCCTGACATTATTTATGACTAGAGCTCACACAGTTCCATTTTCCTCTGGTTATGACTCCATAAAACTTTCTTAATCAGTGGAAATTTCACATGTGGCACTGCTGCAATAAATATTTGAAATGGTCAGTTGAATGAAGCCATTCTCTGTAAGCATTTCTAGTATGTCTTAAAGGTTTTCAATGAGGATAAAAAGAATTTATAAAATGTTATAAAATGCTGTCTAGAATTGTTGACTGGGACAAAAAACTAAGCAGCAGTGTTTTATTTTCTGGACAGAGTATGCAAAGTTTCCAAATTATTAAAAGCTTGCTTTGTAATTCCCTTTAAACCTTCTGTTTTACATTTTGTTTTGTAAGAAATCTGAAATTGCTGTACTCCCCAGCTGTAGTTTCCTAAAATATTTTTCAACTGGTAATTGTTATGCGGTTTCTGAATGCAAGAGCCATGATAGAAAAATCTTCCATGTGTTTCAGAAAAGAAAGAAAACATACTTTTTAGAATAACGTGTGTAGTATTTGCTACATGCTATGTGTCTGGATATAAATTTATAGCATGTTACACTCCAAGGGTTTCGCTCAGACTCATGCTGGTTTTTTATGGCTGTAGATCTCACTGTGTTGCTTCTGTGGTGGCTATTTCTACCTGAAGATGAATGTATTTTTTCAGCTTGTTTCAGCTTCTGTATCTTAAAGAGCTCCAGTACCCATGACAAAGGAAGAAATTATACCTCATCAGGATTAAGTGCTGGTGAGTTTTCTTCATAATGCAAATACATTTCATTAAAAGCTAAGCTTCCTGCTACTGTGTTCTCTTTCTACAACTATGAAAATAAGACAATGCATATAAAAAGAGCAGGAGATTCTTAGGCAGCTGAAAACTGTCCCACCTGTTCATACTTCTGACTTGGCTTTTCATTTTCTTCACAAGCAAAATTATATCTTGGCTGAAGAAAACACAGTGGAGATATTAGAAAGCAACCTAAATCTGAAAAAAATAAAAAACATGGCAAGCTTGTTTTCCTAAAATCCACATTTATGCTTTTCTGAAGTAGAATGGTTCTTTTAGATCTTCAGGATTAAGTCTTGCAAAATGACATTGAACTGTGACATAGAAAAACTTTCAACATTATATTGTTACACAAAAATACAGAAAGTACTTTTTATGATGTTATTTTATGAAAATATCTTGCTATCTCTTCATATCTAGTTTCTCAAAGTATCAGACTCTTACTTTATTAATCTCATAACACTTGATTTGATTTGTTCAATTTTGTTTAGCAAAGCATATAGAAAAATATCAGAAAATTCTGATACAAGAAAATAAAGACAAATTGCTGAGTATTAGAGAAGCACATTGTTCTGCCTCTGGCGGCAGCTGCCGAGCTGGAGAGCTGTCCCATCCCCTCAATTAGATTGGATCTGTATTGATGCCTGATTACCACTAATTAAGCATTTAAAAAGTTTCACATCAGTTGGAACTTCAGGCTACAAATAGAGGAAAACATCCATGGTTCAGTGTGCCTTAATGATCCTGTGGACAGATATTATTAACTCCTTACATTATCAATTCATATTAGACAATCTACTTGAAGAGCTCCTGATCAGAATTTATATATGCTCCATTCTATCCTTGCAAATTAAATCACAGAGACAGATAGTAAGTGCTGAGTAAATAAAAAAAGAGACCATTACTATTTAGCTGTGCATTTTTCAGTTGTGTTACTACTTTCATGTGTCTTGCTCAGCTAATGAATGAGAAATCCATACAATATTTCTTATTCTATACATCTTTTAAATATGCTAAGAAATTAATTTATTTGCGAGTGAAGTAGTTATGCTATCACACTGCAAACATTCAACAGGAAATTATTGATTCAGCATCATGTCTATAAAAAAATCCCACCAACCCTAACATAAATATTCATGTCAGATTCTCTGTAACTCAGCTTCTGGGAAAGAAACACTCTCTGTACTGCATAGAATATGTTATTTAATTGCATACCAAGTTAGCTCACGATCTTCTCTTGCAGCCTCACATATGTTGAACAGGAAATGCTAAGACACTGAAATAAGCTCAGTGGGACACTGTACATCTCAAAGTAGATGATCAAGCACGGAAAGCAGACCTCTGCTGCCTCTGCTAAGAAAAGGGAAGAAGCCAGCTTAAAATGACTCCCATCATCCCTTCCAGAAGCCAAGGCCTTATAAATGACCCTGCAGAAGAACAATAAAGGGGTCTAAGGGATTTGGGGAGCAGCCTGTTCTCTGCCCACAGGGCTGAGCACAACCATCTCTTCGGTATGCACCAGCAGAGCCATCCTTGCTGTGTCCAATGCTTGGGAAAGGCAGCAAGAGGGGTAGTGAGTCTCCCCTATGATTCACATCCCTAAGTGTAGGACAACCTCTAAACTTTGCAGAGCACCTCCCAGTCCTGTTCTGCATCGCTGTTGATCGGTGGAATGTAAAGCTGCAGCAGGAAGCCATGGGAAGATTTAGATCTCAGCTTTCAATCAGGAATAGTTTGGTGAGACAAACTGTTGTGAATTCAAGTATCTTAAGTATCTTAAGCATCAAGTACCTTCAAGTATCTTAAAAACATGGCTTGTGCTGTGTGATGCTACAAATATTCTGAATATGAATGTGTGTTTTCACTGCTTTAGT
Source organism: Nycticryphes semicollaris (assembly GCA_013400055.1). Classification (NCBI taxonomy): domain Eukaryota; kingdom Metazoa; phylum Chordata; class Aves; order Charadriiformes; family Rostratulidae; genus Nycticryphes; species Nycticryphes semicollaris. The sequence continues at coordinate 171,683 of VXBJ01000359.1, forward strand.
ACATGCTAGATATGTCATACCTTTGTATATACTTAAAACGATTGTTTAAAGCAGACAGAAATTAGAACACTACTTCTGACTGTACTTGTATCAGTAGTACAAGTGAAACATTCTGTCACCTGTGAAACACTGAAGCAGCCCTTTTAATTGATTAGTATAATATGACTGATTTCTTAATATTTGTAATCAGTATTGTTTTCTTGCAGCCTGTAACATGGAGTGCAGTGTGCCTAGTATCTTTTGCCTACCAGTCTGATTCTCTTGTTTATTTTATTAATAGAGGGCCTATATATAGGTCAGATTTCACATTGTTGCATTGCTATACTCTGCTGCTCAGGCAACAGTGCATGATCAGAGACATTTACTCTTAGATTTCTCCTGGCAAAGCAGGAGCAGTACACAGGGGATGGCAAATGCCTTCTAATACATCTCATCTGAAAGCAAGTAGCAGCCCTTTTGCAACTGATCAAGTTCAGCACCGGTGGAACCAGTGGGGGCTGCTCTTTGCAGTGACTGCAGATATATTCAGTATACAGTCACTGTGCTTTTCCACTCTCCCCTGGATGCCTAGCTGAGATATTAAGAACTAATCTCTGGGCAACCTCCAGAAAGGATATAGTTTGTTTCCTGGAGATCAATACCCTAGGCTGGAGGGGCTGCATTAGTAGTTCAGCACTTCTGCATGGGCGCAATTAATTACATAGGTGAGTCCTGTGTTTAGACACTCTCATCCTTGATCTGCCTAACGGCCTCTCTGCTTAGGATTATGTTCCTTCCTCACTGACTAATTTGACAACACACTTTATCCATGTCCTTTGAGATAAAGATGAGAGACACAGAGCTGTCTATCGGTGTTCTGAGTTTTGTAGTGTTTAAAAAAAAAAAAGCCTTTATAACGTAAACCCCATTATGAAGGATACAAAGGAAGCCCCCACTGCAAGTATTCTAATCAAAGGAGAACTCCCCTGGTGCTACTGAGAACAGAAATGGTGATGAGCTCTGTTCTGCTCTAAATTACTAATTGACTTTTTCTAAAGAACACCTACTAGGAATCTTGAAGTTTTATGGCAAATGCTACACAGCAGCTGTTTTCTAATTGTGCTTCTCATTCTATACTCCTCACAAATATCTCTTTTGAATAATAAGCTGGAGACACTCCCAGTTAAAAGCAGTGCAGATCAGAGGAAACTATGTTAATGTAAGAGGATAGGTCTTAAGCTCTGAAAAGCTATAAAATTTATGAATGACTTTTAATAATCCTCTCTTTAAGGTTCTTTTACATGTTGGTATCTCCATGGCTTGTTTTATGGCATTAGAGGCTGACATGCTGTTGTGAGCATCCCATGATGAAAATTTGCTTATCGGCACACAGAGAACGGAGTAATTACAGTATTAATAGCAAATTTTATGTCACTAAATCACTATGCATAACTTATATTTTGAAAATATGATTATCATTTGCAAATCACCATTGATAATTCAAGAAAATTACCGACAACAGGACTGTCTTTTGGACAGAAACAGATCCTTTGTGACAAATTTTCAAGCAGGCAACAGCTGCTGTGAATATGCAAGTATACATACATGCTTCTTTGCCTTCAGTTTTAGCATCTTTCATTTTATTTAGACAATTCACTGACTTGTGTGGATTAGTGCAGAAATGCATACATATTTCTTACCCCAGAGAACACATTTTATATATAATTGATTAAAAAATAATTGTATTATTCCACAATAGATGTATGGTGTTATTCTTTGGTGTTAATGCTGGCTAGGTGTTGAAAAAACATAAGGGCAGAAAAAGAGTGAAAATGCTGGTGGGAGGAATACTTAAAAGCAGAAGACACGAAAGAAGAAATAGGTTACAATTTTGAAGATGTTCTCTCTGAATAATTTATTTAGCACTTTAAATAGGTGGCCTGATTTTCAGCTCTGTTGAGCTGATTTAGATATCATAGTATAGGTTTAGGAATGTAATTAAAATTTTCATTAACATTTTTGTATAACTCCAAAAAATATTTTTTGGGAAGACAAAAGTGGTTGTAGGGCAAGTACTTCTGAATATTACGTTTCGATCAGTAATTTGAGCTGGAGGAATCAGCTGCAACATCCTTTATCAAGTTTAACCCACAAATGTGTTATACAAAAAGCTAAAGGTTTTGAAGTGCAAAAGCATGGGTAAATCCTACACTTGTCTGGCATGGCTGGTTCCAGCAGTGACCAGTGGATGGGATCACTGGGGAGAACAGCTTTGTCTTTATGGACAGTCTGAATTTACCGTGCCAGAAAGCCTTTTCTACACTTCCCTTAAACAACCACATGACTGTGGGCCAAGGACACCATTCTGTCTGTTCTTTTAAGTGGTCTGTCATGTGGTTCAGCTGCAAGGGTGGATGGGATTGGGTGGTGAAGGCAGACCTGCAGGGTGGATAAATAGTTTCTGTTATGTGGGACACTCCATGTAGTGCATCAGCTACTGCATCAGTCCAGATGTAAGTGGTGAGGAATGCTTCAGGAGGTACGCCACAAGGCAGCTGGCCAGTGTAGATTTGGGGCTACTCTTACGCTGCTATTTAATTATAACTAGAAACCATGTCCATTGAACCATGTCTGATCAGAGGTTCAGTGAATGCGGTGTGATAAATTGCTGCTATGTTAGAGGTCTGGCATCTTTAACATTTATTCTCCTTGGTGTCAGAGACTATAAAAACCGCAAGATGGTGTTTCAAAGAGGACTGCCTGCATGAAGAAGGCATGCAGGACCTGCCTCTGTGTGAACTTTTGAGCAAGGAGGCATTTTATATTAAATTGTCTTTTCCATCATCTAATTTTCTTGCCTTGGGAATTCAGTAGTGAACTAACCCCAGTCCATCATGCTATACATAAATTACTAACAGAACTTTGAAGTCCTTTGCACATTTAAAGAGGATGTTCAAAAGTATATCCCGAAGGGATTCTGGAGGGATATGTTCTGAAAATTAAAGGGAAAAACTGACAGGAGATTCAATATCCAAGTGAGTCTTGTATCAAGGAGGACAATATTAACAGTGATTCAGCGTATCAGTCACATCAAAATATGCTAATAAGCAAATCAGCCTACCTGCATAGTTATATATAGATATGTGTTTATAGGTACATATGAGCACTGTTATGTTTATGCAGAAGGTATGTAAACAAAACTTGGGTTACTTTTTATTATGGGAACATTAATATTTGAACTTTTTCTAGCTTGTTAGTATATTGAACTTGCTAAATAGCTATTTTCCCTGTGTAGGTAATGGCTTTCAGTTATGCCATCCTAACAATGATCCCCCATCAGGTTTTACATAAACAAGTCATCACACATTTTGTAACAATTTCAAAATTGTAAATTATTTATGCAAAGAGTGCTTATTGCTTAGGTGGGCAACTCCAGTAGCTTATAAATACTTTAATAAATGAAATAAATAATTCATGTACATTTCTTTTTTTTTTTCCTGTTAGTATGAAATCCTTTAATATTCAGAATAAACATTTGTTGGGATTGTTGGCAGTTCTTGAATGTATGTAGGATTATTATTGCATGGCATTTCCCTGGTTTGAAAACTTCTTGAGCTCAGAGAGACCCCCAAAACTTCACAACCATAAAGGACTTGTTTCAACAATGTACTTAAGCCACATTCTTAATTTTGAGCACATTCTGAACCCCACTCAACTTGTTAAAGGCTCAGCACAAGCTTAGGACTGCTGAAGTTGGTAAAAGTCAGTATGTGCTCAAGTGGTTTCCTGAACAAAAGCCTAAACTCTTGCTAGGCTTCTACAGCCTCTAAAAATCCTCCCTGAAGGCAGGTTTTATGCTGCAGATAGAACATACCGCAAGTGCTATTGCAGCCTTTCTCATCTTTGCTGGAAGCTGCTTGCAACTGATCTAGGCCGCTCCAGCCTTCAGGGAGTTTACAGGAGGAGGGAGTGTGTGGAGTCACTCTCAGGTTTCCCTCTTCCCAGCTTTTCTCATGTGCCAAGCCCTGTGTTCTCATGGAGAGAGACCAACAGCTGTCAGCAGATCTGACAGAGAAAAACTTGCTGCTCTGCGATTTTGTGCTTCTCATCTTCTGTGCAGGCCAGTACAAACAGGCTCTCCGTGCACAGTTCCGGGTTTTCTTAATCAATTATAAGGAAGCTCAGGACACATCTTACTTCGATGACAATTACTATCTTTTTGCTGTGTTCTCAAGGCATTTATAATAGCTCGTTCCAGAGAGGAATCCAAGCTGGTTTTGCAGAACTAAGTGGCATTTTAACTTCATTTAATAATTCAAATTGTAGTTGTTACCCTTTTGTCAGTGAATTAATCCTGAATCTTTCCCTATGTTTTCTTAATAAACATATTCTGTATGTGGGGTTTTATCCTTCTTTTGTACTTTATATGCTTCTTCCAGCCTTTTCGGATTTTCTCTTTTATGCTTACAGTCTCTTCAGCCTACTTCATTATACCCTTACAAATATGCCTTGCAAAATGTAAGATAGAATATAAATAGGTCACATATGTTTATAGGTTAATGAAAAGCACCCTAACCCAAAACAAAAAAATCAAACCCCACCATCCCTAACCCCTCCAAAACCAAACCCAAACCCACCAGTCTGTAGTATGCCTATCCTTACCCTAGTTCTTTGGGTGGGTTTTTTTCACTCCACTCAATTGTTTCCTGTCCCATTATCTTTAATGTATGACAATGGATTACTTGACTAAATGTGATTCTTATTCTGAAAGAGAAGAAAAGATATATTTCTCTTTCTTTATAGAAGTTATTGGACCAATATTCCTCCAGAAACAAATCTGGAAATATAAAGTCATATATACCCAGCCCTTCTAATTTATAAACTGACAAAATAAGCAAATCATCTATCTGTGCTGATGCCTTGGGACATGTTGGCACACAGAAAATTAGGAAGTTAGTTTCCAAGAGAAGGTCACTGTGTTTTACATAGCGTGAGTGTGCCAGAGATTAGGACTGCCAGTGATTTAGCTAAAGGCATGAGACAATGATCGTCTGACTGAGAGGGTTCATCATTGTTATGAATTAAACAATAAATGTGATGAGATGTTAGGAAAATTAGGGTGATGATATGCTCCTTCACAAATGTGCAGAGGAATCGTTATGAAAAGGGAAATTGATGCAATCATTAAAGTGAATGTAAACTAGAACTGGATTTGTAAATCGAAGAGGACTTTCCTGTGCAGAATTTCTGGATGGGTTTATTACATCATACATCACTAATAAATGCTAAGTAGAATAACTTTTTGACCATGAATACATTAACACAACCGTTCTTACACATTAAGTATAGCTGATTATTTACCTTAATTACTTGACCTTTTATCTCCATTGCTTAATGTGCATCTGAGGAGAACATCATGAGGGCATGAAGGCACAGTAGGCTTTCATTAGGATGAAGATATTTTTATGGTAATTTACTACCTGACTGTTTTCTTTTAGAGGCTACATTATAAGAAAGAATGAAAGATAAACAAATGAAACTTAGTAGCAATAACTCTAATATACTAAATACATAAAATATTTCAAGATAATATCCTTGCAGAATATTTAAAAAATCTTAAGATTAATTCCTGTCTTGTTTTATAGTACCATTAATCTAGGTTTGATTTCCATCTGAAGAAAAATATACTTGTAATATCAATGCAAAATATTACAGTGTCTCCAAAAAAGAAGAAAATACAATGTAATAAAACTATAACAATAACTTTCCTTCTTTGTTACAGAGTAAAAAGAAAAAAGAGGGATATTTAGAAACAGGTCATTTACAGTGGTTTGATGTAGTCATGGAGAAAGTACTTTGTTAGCCAGAATGTTGATGGATATTAATCTGGAATGCGTTTGCTTAATGTTAAGATTCTCTTTGAATAAAGTGAAATACTGTAGAGGCTATACCAATCTGCTAGATAGTTCAAGGTACCCGTGCAAGTTTTATGCACAATGCTGATGTATTTCCTGGCTTGTCGTATTATCTATCTTGGCTTCTGGAAGGTAAACTCTGTAATATGAGGCTATTATTAATGTCCAATTACAAATTTCACCCAGGAGATGTCAAATAACTCTTGAGATGTTGTGGTGGTCTTCTTTCTGCTACGAGAAACAAAACATTGAAATCATCCGTTAGCAAATGTTGCCTTTTTTTAGAGAAGCTTGGGAAGAAACCTTTCTACTTGAGGTACAACTGAAATAACAAAGTGGTGTAGGAAACAATAACCCTTCTGTCATTAGCTCAGACACTTGTTCTGGTTTCAGCTGGGAGAGAGTTAACATTCTTACGTGCAGCTGGTACAGTGCTATGTTTTGTATTTAGGATGAGAATAATGTTGATAACACAGTACTGGTTTTAGTTGTTGCTAAGCAGTCAAGGATGTTTTTAGCTTCCCATGGAAGCCAAGAAGGAGAACAGACAGGACAAATGACTCAAGCTGGCCAAAGGAATATTCCATACTATAGATGTCATGCTCAGTATATAAATGAGGGTTGGCTGGGGGGCTGGAATCAGCAATTACTGCTCAAGAATGAGCTGGGCATTGGTCAGCGGGTTGTGAGCAATTTCATTATGCATCACTTACATATCTTTCATCATTATTATTGTTATTATTTTCTCTTCCTTTGCTGTCCTATTAAACTGTTTTATATCAACTCAGAATTTTAGTTTTTTCCCCAGATTCCCTCACTCGTCCCACTGGGGTGAAGGGAGGGGGTGAGTGGCTGCTTGGTGTTTAGCTGCCTACTGGGTTAAACCATGACAACATTTCTGGAAATGTCTGCTGACTGTCATGTTTAGAGCAGGGCTTGACTTGTTCTTTCATTTGTACAGTACAAAGTGCGGTCCTCACCTATGACTGTAAGCACTACATTAAAGTACAGGAGATAATAATTGTATGAGAAATCAAAATGTAGCATATGCATTTGATAGCTTATGTCAAAGACATCTGCTGTGATCCAGATACTTACCTGCTTTTGAAACTTGGTCTGTCTTTCAAATACTGCAATAGAGCATTGTCATTAAACTTATGAATGAAAGCTGTTATTCTGCTAGTTGTAGGAATGCCATCTTTTCCTAAATCTTAGACTTTCTAAATGGTATTTATAATTTTATTTTTCAGAGCTGACTAATTTTCACCTCGTAATACACAAAGGTACATTGACTAGGGGTTCTTTTCAAAGTTAATAGCCTATAGAGATACTGTGAAGAAAGTTAAGAAACTTACTTTAGTTTTTTATAGTTTTCCTCAGGTGAGTTATGAAAGGAAATTGTTCCATACAATATTACAGTTTGGACTGGTTATGTCATCATTTATCCAGTTATGACCTTGCAACTAGCAGTATATTTTGTTTTAACTATGAAGACAAATTGCCATAGATCTTTTTCTGCATTATAGCAAACGTAAAATGCAGGAATGCCTCATCTTCTGACTGAGAACAGTTGTGACCATGATATGATCACTCTGTTTGCTGTAATAGCTCCTTATAAAGTAATTGGTTATGTGATGATTAACTGTTAGGTACTTTTTTCAAGTGCTTGATAAGAAGGAGAGATTATATTTTAAACCCTCTTTATGAAACTTCTCCTGCTTCCTACTTGTGCTTTTACATACCTTTTACATACCTTTCATACTTTTCATGAGTCAGTCAAAACTTTGGAAATATGCAGCAGAATGGTACGTGGTTAGTGAAAGTGAAGAGATGGGTATTGGCAGAGTTATCCATGTCCACGATAGGGTTTGATACAGTGATGTCATTGCTTGCAGCAACATGGGATTGAAAGTGTACTGCTTTGTTCCTAAATTGTGCTTGAGTTTCTGTTAAGCTGCAAGGAGACAGTAGTACTTGAATTTCTGCAATGAATTCAGAGATAAAATGTGAACGTGCTAGATTTGTAACAAAATAAATATGCAATTTAATGACGTAACAGGGAGTGATTATGTTGGAAGAATTAAATGCCATGGCTCCTTGGAAGGGGAGTAGTAGGGTGTCCTGGCATTCTCAGCACTCAATAATCAAATGACATGGCAAAGTAGGGAGGGAAGCAGTAGAAGGAAGGATACTTGGTCTAAAGACCTGGTCTAACCCCCCCTATAATGATTATTATGGGTTGACAGGGTTAGCATTTAACCTGCATGGTTATCCATGATTTTACATCTCTGTTTCCTTCTTTTTTTTTTTTTTTTTTTAAAGGGTAGTTTTAATAGTGCCTGTATTTAAATTGCTCCAACTTTTGTGGACTCACAGCACTATATGTAGTACATTGAGAGTACTATTTTTGATGTTTTATTTGACTTACTTGCAGGCCACAGTAAACCTCCAGATGCCCTTATATTTCTGTGATGTTTTGAAACATTGTCCTTGTATTTCAGTGTCTACAGATGTGATCAATTATTTCCACCTGACGGTGCTATTATTGCACATATTCTACAATTCATGTGCACTAAATCTGTTATTGATCTTTAGAGTAGTATAAGCAGTATGCATTTATTTACATGTACATACATGCATGGGGAGGTAATTAATTTACTTGCTATTGATTTGTTTTTCTTCTGATTCTGGCAGACTGTTCAGCATTACATTTTGTTATTTATGCAATAATGTTCTGATGAACATTTATAAGCTTATTTTGCTGACTTAGTAAATCTATTTGTTAGGTAGATGCACTAAACAGTACTATTTTTTTGCAAAGGAATGTAAAATAAAATGTTTTTCTGAGAGTAAAAAGCATAAAAGTGCATTCTTGACATCAGCGTAAAGCCTCTGTGATAGATCAGGATCCAAAATGATGAGGTATCAATCTGCTAAGTTTAATCAGTGAGGAGTCCCAACAGCACTATTCAAATATTAAAAATTATGTGTTTGCTATTGTACTGAACTGTACTGTACTCCTCTACCTGGAGTATCCAACCAAAACAAGAAAAATTCCACCACCAAGTGCAAAGCCAAACTGATCAAATTAGTCATTTGTATATGATAACCTCCAAGTGGTTTCAGTTACAGACAGTACTAAACTAGGGAGACAATCAAAATTCTGTACGTGTTTTTGTTGTTTCATAGGTCATGCATATGCATGGGTTTACTGTTGTACTGCTGTACATGCATTTAGGTGGTCTGCTTCTTCATAAGCCAAACTCTGCATGAGAAAAAGAGGCCCTCTTTGCCCTTTCTCTCCTGACAGGAGGGATAGTCTCTGTGTACAGGGACTGTGTTTACAGCTTGTCATTTTATATTACAGCACCATATAAAGCAGGCAGAAAGGCCCATTTTTAATAATCTTGTTATTAGCAAGGGACTATCAGATGAACTTTTTTATTCTATTTTTCTTCTGTTGTTTTTGCACATATATTCCAGTGAAGATGAAACTCAAAAATTTGTAAGGTCTTTTGCATCATTGTCGGTGTGTGTTAACAGAAATGGCAATCTGATTCAAAAACAGAGGAAAAAAATCAGATTAGTTTTCATACAGTTTCATATAATGTATAAAAATTAACTACTGTTTACAGTTATCAAAATGCAATAGATTATGCATGAAATAAGAGTCTGTATTTTCAGCAGTTTGTTTAAGATGTGTGGGATATACTGTGCCATGGTTTATACAGCAGCATGTGCAAAGGCTGTGATTCCACTTGCTATGATTGTCTACATTGCTTTTAAGTTGCAAGGTCTATGTTTTGATTACCTGAACATCTCCTTTATACCTACTAACATTTGAATTGTATTAGATGTAGTGGTAGTCTCCTATTCTAATATAGACTTCCAAGCATTTTGCAAAGGGAACAGCATTTCTCTTATCCGTATGCCCATTTTACAAGGACATTTCAATTAGGAAGGGAAGAGTCTCCTTCAAGTTCTGGGTTTAAACGCTGGCAATAGCACATTGGCTTCTGAATCACTTATGCCCTTTGAAATCATTATTCCTTTGTCCAATATTTGTTTTTACTTGAGTTAATGATTTTGAACCAGAGGGTAAATAAAATTGTGTAGTTAGAGATTTGGGTAATTATATGTACTTCTATGTTAGTACAAGAGGATAGATGCTTAAGAAGTGTGGTATAAATTTAGTAGATGAGAAATGTATGTAATCACATCACATTTAGCAGTGATTATTTCATTTTAAAACACAGTGTAATTTATGACTAATTATATCACATTTGCAATTTATTTTTAATTATAAAGTATTGTGAAAAGTACATTAAATTAGCATTTTTGTTTCATTTTCATGTCTGTTACAAAAAAGGAATAAAAAGACTCTAAGTGACATGTTATTTATATTCAGAAGAATTTTGCTGTCCTTTGATAAAATAGTATATAATTTAATAGCTATTTTTCTGTAATTTAACAGAGGTCTAGTAGAGGGCAGTGCTTGACAGATCTATACAGCTGCTTGCCAGTTATGGATAGGGATCTGGCTTTGCCCTCCTCCCTGTCAGAGCCTCAGCACTGGTGAGAGCAACAGTCCCAGTTGTTACAGTGCTGACAGTTTTGGGAACAGAACCTGGATGCAAAAGCTGAAACATGTATCTTCAGACCATTTGAAACTCTGGAGTCCTAGTATCTATAGCCAAAGCTGTGGCTTCCACTGAGAAGGAGAGCTGGGTAGTAAGCAAGCACCGCTGTGAGGCAGGTGGAAGGGATATTTGAAGCACAGTCACCTCCTCACTTATTCTCTCAGGACTCAAGCGGTCTTTTGCACTCTCTGCTCGTGCTGTCTTCTCTTTAGGTATGATTTAGTGCCTTGAGTTCAGGCAGATCCTCTTGTGTGCACTGTCACTTTGCTCTTCACTACCAAGGTTCCTAGTTCTGCAAGGCAACTCTACCTTACTGAAAGGGATGGTGAGGCCTATCCCTTAAGCAAGGCGGAACTGTTTCCTGTCTCCCAGAAAACATGAATTCTCTGTACCTTTAATACTGAGATTCTAGCTGTGTATGTGACTTCATTCAAATCACAGAAAGCTTTTTTGGGAAGCCCAAGTTGCAACCTTCTTTGCCCCTCTAACTTCCTTATATGTGGAACATGGGACAGCACTCCTCAGATTTTGGGAATATGTGTGCACTAATCAGAAAAGTGTGAAATCATTAACATAGAGTGCAGAGGTCCCAGACAATGTTCAGCTGACTCACCTTTCTTGCCTGTGTCTGTCATTGGTTTTGGATCCACTTCATCACAGATAGCTGCCGTGCCAGAGATGTCTGCCCAGCTCTTGTGCAATTACTCAGTCTCCTCTGAAGTCCGTACATGAGCTTCCTCAGGGGTGGGTTGCTTCTTACAGTTCCTGTGCTTTGACATGTCTTAGATCCTTGCTATCTTCAGCCTGAGCTTTAGGGAGCCTGAGAAAACAAAAGCAGACTCCCAAGGCAAACATGACACACTCAGTAGCAAATGTCTGCTCTGAACAGCAGCAACAATGACATTTAGCCTGTTCAGCAAGCTCTTCTCTGAGCTTAGTTGCTTTATACATCTACACATACATCTACACCTCTGTCAATTAACCCTTGATTATGCAAGTTTCACCTTTACTTGGAAACTAAAACCAAATAACATATTTATTGGTACTAATGAGTAATGAATTGAGATTTTGCTTCTCTATTTGGCTGTAACGACTTAAATAGCTTCAGCATGTTTGCTAAACTATAGCTGATATCTTTGCTTTTGATGTCCCTCTCTCCTCCTTTTGCTGTGAGAAGGTTGAGGCTGACAAACAAAGCATTACCAGTGCTCAGGTATGGGCCAGGTTTCAGAACGACAAATAATACATCTTAAAGGCACGTAGGTGAGCAAAGAAATGTGTGCTTCCAGGATGAAAGCCCTTCCCGAAAGCCTGACTGTCCCATTTGACACACCCGGTGAGCAATTCATAGCTGCTGCTGCTGTGGGAGGCCAAGAGTTTCTTTCCTTTCGTCCTGTCATTAGGGAGTGGAAGAATCCAGGTAGCTCTCTTTCTTTCTCTTTTTCTCAAGTCTTTGTTTGTCTCTCCATTTGAGTTGAAGAACACCTCCCTTGCTCATTTTTTCTCTCCTTTATGACATAGACCAAAAAGACAGGTAAAGAGCCTGTGACAAATTCTCCCCACCCAGCCTTGGAAGTGAAGAGGAGATGAAGAATCTGGTGACAGCTGAGACTGAGAAAATAAAATTACTACAGGGAGCTAATGGGAAGGAACAAATGTGGGTACTGTACTGACATGGGAGCTGTACAGTGCAGAGAACTACTTAAGCATGTTTAATAACAGGAGTTCTATTCTTTTTTAAGCCCTACTACATGCTCAGTTGTAGCTGGAATCACTGGATTTGAGGAGTGTGATCAGGAAATAATGCTTTTCAGGACAAAATAAAAGGATTAATTCTTTTTTTTAATTAAACAAAATGAAAAGACCATATTCTGTACCACGTCAAACGCGAAGCTGGAATTATTTTATTGCTGATGAGGAAGGGTAAGTTAAGGCTTTTTTCTTGGATATCACTGTGTGACCAACCAATTGATATTATGTGTGTTTATATATGACTTAAGTGATTTACCTTTTTTACCCTTCATCGACTGGGCACTTCTAAGATTCAGCTGGACAGAGTGCTCGGCCATATTGTCTACACCTTGCATTTGTCAAGAAAGGTTGGATCAGATGATCCTTGAGATCTCTTCCAACCTGGTATGCTATGATTCTATTGTCTGTTTGTTTTTCTTCTGTGACATAGTTGATTATTATAGTTTTAGATTCCTTTAAGATATAAAATTATTTATATTTTAAGAGTAGATTCCAACTTTATGGAATATGTTCATCAGGTTTTCGATAAAGACCTTTGCTCTCTTAACAGGTGAAAATCTAGATCATGAAGATGATAGTATTTAAACAGAATTCTGACCTCTACACCTTACACATTCATGTTAACCCAAACATTTCAATATGATCCAGTGTTGATCTATACCCTAATACTTTCTGTAGATCATCAGCCATAATGCTACAGTGTAGGTATTAAAATCTCAGCCTGCTGGGTTGGCCAGAGACACTCTCTGGAAAACATGTCTTACAGGACCCTGTAAGGATCTTGTGAAAGCTAGTAGAGATGAGCAAATTAAAGTAGCCTGTTGCACTATTAATAGCATAGGTAAAGAACAATTAACAAGGACAACCATGGGAGAAAAAAAATGTATTTGAGTAATGGGAAGGATGTGTGCAAAGTTGAACTTGCTCTGACTTCCTCCATTAGTAGTAAACTCTTGTAAGAAAAAACAACCCAAAAACTAAAGGCAGAGAAAAGCGGTGAGGCCTGTGATGATATGCACCAATTGCACTATTCTGACACTGGTATTTGACTATGTCATTGTGAAATAGTGCTAGTAACTCCAAGTATGTGTGTATGGACAGCTTTTTTAAATTTTCTAAATGAAAATAGGAATAATCAGGTCTTGCTCTGATGGTTTATTTTCTTTTATTACTAATACACTTGGTGTGGCTTAATCTGGGGGTGCACAAAAAGTGTATTTATTTGTAGTTCTATTATTGTCTGAATTTCACAAAAAATATTTGTCACAAAAAATGATGTATATATTCATCAAAGTTGAATGTTTAAAACTGAAAAGAAAGCAAATAATTTAATTAAGAATCAGAAAATGTATTGTTTAACAACATGTTTTGTAAGTGCTGTAGGAAATGGAGAGTGGCCAAATTTCTGTAAATCTCTACATGGCCTGTAGTCTTTGTTTAGTCAAAATTCCTCTGATATTACTGGGAATTTTGACAAACCAGGACTGTGGGGAAAAATTCTGGCAATTTTGAACTTAGTAGAAGAGGCATATTTGCTAGAATGGCATCAACATTTAATCCCAGAATGCAAACCGAAGATAGGAAAAGGGTGTGCAGTAAACCTGGTTGCTCAAATTCTATATAAATTGAGTTATATTTTAGACACATGTCTTAGAGGATGTGGGCAAAATTGTTGCCACTGCTGTGAACAGTTTCAGTTCTGACTACGTGTGTGGCTTTGTGGAAGGATTTAGGTTTGCAGTTGATGCTTCACCTTTCTATTGAACACTGGCACAGATAATGCTTTGAAAAAACAGATTAAGTAAAGACTCTAATGAACTGCAGATTTATACTTCATGAGTTATGCTTAGTGTCCATCCTTCCATTGAAAATAAATTTCCTTCTGCTGGGGGTTTCAGCTGGGTTCTGATTTACTCACAGGGTAGCAAGATTTGGCAGAGCTTAGTAAGGGCTGTGAGTATAATGGATACATGTTTTCGTGATTCTTGAAGGCTTGGTGACTGCATAGTATGGGGAGAAGATTCTTTCACTGCTGTGACAGAGATATAGAGATAATCATAATTGGGAAAAGCTGCTTTCTTTGGAAGATGATGACCACCCGAACAAAATAAAACCTCAACGTACAGCAGAGGCCATAATCTATCTGGCCATTCACTGAAATGGAATATGTGACGTGGAAGTCACTTGATCTTCATAGAGCTAAATAATTTTAAACATAAATACTAAACTTTTTCCCTTTTGAAGATTTAAAAGATTAATGATACTTGATTGTGCTAAGAGTACACATTTTATATGATGCATTCTTTGCACTTGTAATCATTCCTTATTGTTGGGGGTTCTGTGCAGTTAACTGATAAGAAATCGGAAAACAATCAGTGATTCCAAAGTTTAAAAATCCATGTGTTCACTTGTGTTAGATCGATACAGCTTCATTGATGATAGTAAGTATGCTTTGTTACCTGAAGGACTGGCCTGGGAAGCATAATAGTCTTTTGGTTGCAGTTAATTTACAGAACCAGAATTTTCCATCGTGGATCAGTTATTCAGAATATTCCTGCTCATCCCATATAGCACTTTGGATCTTTGATATGGCTGAGATACATACCAAAAAAAAAGAAAAAAAATATTTAAAAAAAGACAATTAGACCTTTTTATCAGGCAAAACACATCACACTTCTCTCAAGCTGACTGCTCAAGCTGGCTGTTCCTCACAACACATTCAGTAGCAGAATCTGTCCATACTCAGACACTGTCTCTCACTAAAAGATGCGCTTATACCTTGCCATCTGTCATGTGCTGCTTGCTCCCACGGTAAAAACGGATCCCCCAGTTTAGTCAGATTTGACAGTTATTTCCATTGAGACTGGTGACAGAGTAAGCTTCAGAAAAGTGTTCCTTTTCCCACTTCTTCCTTCAGACTGATGGCATCTCACTTTCATATGTAGCCCTAAGTGACTTTGGTGGGACTTCTAACAGATAAAGATTGATGCACAGACAATGTCGTGCCTGCACCTTACTAGGTAAAAGCATAGAAAAGCTTTTCTTTAATCTTCCTATATTCTATCAAGCTTTTGGTAGAGTCATTCGCTTTCTGTAGAAAACATGCATTGGATGCTGTTTTTATAAATTTTCAGAAATATATAGTGATGATGATGGAGGAAAAGTGGGCAAGAGGCCAAGAAATTAAGAAGTGTCTGCAAAGATAATAAAGAGCAGGGATGTACTGTATATGGAAAGAATACGCTTTCATCAGGAATGAGGTAATGACAACATTTTCATATGCATATTTCATATGGATCTACCAGCTACAACATGTAAATACTAAGCTGACAGCTCATACTTCTATTTTCCCAATCAAATATTAATTTACAAATATTAATCTTGTATTTTTTCCAGTAGAATAGCAAAAGGAGATAAGTTAGCAAAATTTAGCAACTTCAGTGACTTTTGAAATATTTTTGACATGTTCCTTTGTCACTGTGATGCTAATTTTATGTTCAGTCTTCGTCTCATTTCCCAGATCATCAGCGTGTTTGTGTTTGAGAGCTAAAATAGCTAAGTCTCTCAGCAAGCATCAGTGACACACAGATAATCTCCAGTTCCATGTGCACCAGCTGCAGCACATCTTGAGTGAACACCATGGATAGAAGAGACTTAGATGTGCCAAAGATGTTGCCAGTGCATCTGTGCATAATCTGGTTCTTCATGTCCTCAATTCATTCCACTCGCAATATCTGCTGATGTCTCCACAATTCCTGTCATCCAGATGCTCCATGTGCCTTGGCCATTTTAGTGAATGAGGATTCTTCTCTGTAAAAACATTCAGAATTAACAAGCAAATTAAAAGGTTGTTCTCTCAGATATTGATTCACTAACTCTGCGAATAGCAAGATAAGAAGTGTACAAATTCAACAGATGACAGTTTAGCTGCCTCAATCCTATGTAGGAAGTTTAAGTAAAATCATTATAGTGCATTCAAAGAACACCTGATAAAGCAGGAGGTGTGCTTGGTACCTGTTGTGATTATAGCATATCCATGGTACAATAGATACACTGCAGGTATCCTGTTGCCATGCATGTGTTACTTTAAATGCATTGTAATAATTTATGCTAGTCGAGGAACCAGCTTGGTCCGGTATGAAAAATAAACTCCATGGTGATTTGAAAATATGGGCCCAAGTCTTGCTGGCTGGAATCTCTGTTAACAATCTGAGAAATTTCTGCAAATCTGAAGCAAATATATGAAGCCTGCAGGCTTTTCAGAATAATTCTGGGTTTATATTTTCATAAGCCTTGCTGAAGGCACTTACAGGCTGTGCATGTGTCTCTGAACTTTCCATATGGATGAGGTTGTCAATATTGTGCTTGACCTTATCGTGTAGTTCCTTTTAGCACCAGCTAGTCAAATGAGCCATCAGGAAATCCATTTTCTAAGATGGAGCCTTCTGTCAGAGAATTATTTTACATGGGGCTACTGTTATTCCTTGTGACTGTACAGTTCTCCCAACTGAGATAAATGCATCAGGAACAGGAAGGGGCATTGTGGTTCCACAGAAAAGCACTAGCCGTTAGGAATAATAATCTTTCAGTTTTCTCATGTGTATCTAGGAATTTACATGTAGGTGTCTTTCTGAAGAAGCTCATCTGTGCTGTGTTAGCTCCCTGCCTGGCATAGGACCACAGCAGGCCTTCTGTGAACTATGATTTCCAAGTGTGTATGTTCTAAAAAATTGAGAGAATGCTGCAGTGTGTGTCTTTTCTGGGTCAAATCAGGAGAGATTCAAATCTAATTAAAGCCTTCATACTTGCTTCCCTTAGCTTGCAGTTTATCACAAATCCTCAAAATTTTTATCAATGATTTGCTATCATAAATGTAACAGAAAGTAAATTGTAGCTCGTAGATGTGGTGCTTCAGCTGTTGTATTATTTTTTTTACCCTGTAGGAACTCTGTGAAATCTTGCTGGTTTACAGCAACTGATGATTTTATGGTGGCAGTCACTGCAATATGTAGTTACATTTTTGTGTCATTTTATAATCTTGTCAAGAATGCATTTCTAGTAGCATCACAAATTGTTCAGAGAAACCTGCCAGGCTCTCAGTACATCTAAAAAATACTTAGAAATATTCACGTTCATCATTTTGTATTAATTCAGGCATGCAATGCTTGACTTGTTTGTGTGATTAACTGTTGTTAAGACTTTGTGCTGTCACAGAAGCAACGGCTTAGTATACTTTTTTTTGAGTCAAGAGGAGGATTGCTCCTATTAGAAGGCAATGTGAATAAATAGTAGAGAAGAGATTAATGCATCACTATAATCTGCAGTTATTAACAAATGTGAAAAAGCAACAGAGCATGAGTGGTTTTTTTTTACAGCAGAGGCAGAACAATTTTCTCAATGCCTTTTCAGATGATATATAGTTACTGTCCTTTTGTGGAAATCCTGTTGTTAATGCTTATTTCTTTCTGTTTTCCACTGCCATTGCTGCAAAGTGACCTCTTTACTATTTGGAAGGACAGTCCAGTATTACACCATGCCAGGGACTCCTTTAGAAGAGAAAAGAGAGACCTTCTCCTTGCAGAAGACTCCTGTATCCACGGGCAGCCACAGTAGGCAAACTCTGTGATGGGAAACTATATAGTGTTGAGAAAGGTTGTGCATCTGGAACACTTAATTCCAGATTTTGTGGGCTGACAACTTTCTGGCAGTTGTAGGCAAAGCTGTCTCATATCGATAAAATTCTTAAAGTAGTTCCACATCTGAGGGACAAAATTGATATGCAGCAATCTTTCTGTGTCTTTCTCTGTGCCTGTGCCTTTTGGCATTTGTGATCAG
This sequence comes from Nycticryphes semicollaris, assembly GCA_013400055.1. Lineage (NCBI taxonomy): Eukaryota > Metazoa > Chordata > Aves > Charadriiformes > Rostratulidae > Nycticryphes > Nycticryphes semicollaris. The sequence goes on from VXBJ01000359.1 coordinate 189,804, forward strand.
TTACTTCTGGAAAAAATATCTTACGAGTTAATATTTTATCTGCTTGAGAAACTTAACAAGTTACCTCAACAGCTAACTTTGCCTGAAATATGACATTCTGGGGTTTTATTTAGTTTTTAAATCCGAGCCTGCTTAGGGATCCATTTGGCTAACCCAAGAGGGATTGTTTTCCCTTTGAGAAATTGAGAGAAATTCATACTAAATTCTGTTCACTGCTTCTAATGTGGAAGCTTCTGAAAATCAAAGCTCCTTTCTTCACTTTATTTTTATTCCACAGCCTTTTCTTTGAGATATTCAAGTCAATTATATGATCCTAGTTGTTTTCCACTATTGGAGGCTACTAAGAATAATTGTAGTTTAAAGTTTTGGGTTTTTTTGTTTCCCTTTTTCTCTGCATGGTATCATTCTTTATCATATCTTTTTATGTCCTGGAAAAACATCTAAGGAAGTACTATGAGGTACTTTAGTGACGTAAGTGACAATTTTGGCCTTATGCCTCATTATCTGAAAGACAGCATCTCCAGCAGCACAGACATATCTCATCCTGCCAAGGCCCAATGTAGAATATAATGTGTGAAAGACTCTCAAAATGAGGGGAATAGATCTTTTTCTTCCTTAAAATGCTATGAACTTTATTCCTTTAGGGTGAATGACTGTATTTTATAATTCCAGTTCTAGGGATAATAAATAATGTTAAGCTGCTGAAGTGACAGGACAGTACATCTGCGTGAAAAGTGAATCATTTAGGGAACAAAAATGAGCAAGATCACTTTGAATTAAGTGGGTAAGCCAACAGCCCAGGTTATTGTTTCAATATTCAGATGGAAGAGTGCAAGAGCTTCCTTTGAGCTAGTTGTATGACCAGAGATGCTAGAAAATGTAATCTCAAGCTTTAAAACTGTTAGGATCTGGCCCTGAAGAGACGGTAGAAACTCTGGTATCCAGCTTTCACCTTCAGGGCTGTCAGTGGTGTCATCCAGAGCCAGAGACCTAGAAGTTGTATGGTCTAAGGGCAGCTCTGGGACATAGGAGACCTGGTTCATAGATTGTGAGGACCTCTGCAGTCAGCCCACCCAGAGATCGTGCTGGTTGTGGGATCCCTGTCCCCAGCTTAGATGTGTGAGGAAGGTTTGCACACACCTGGCAATCATATTTTGGTGGCGGAAGTAGGACTTTAAAAATATATATAAATTAGATTTGGATCTAATTTGGTAGTAAAGTTTAAATTTAAACTTTCCTTTCTGAAAAGCTCTTTGGAGTGTCACTTTTTAAAATGACACAAATTCTAATTAAAGAGAGCCTTGCTATGTCTTACAATGTCTGGTGAGGTCACAAAGGGAGAGTGGCTGCAGGTTATTGATTTCAGGGCCTAAAAAACATTCAGTAACTATTATCTGTAGTTAACAGATTCAAAGAACTCCTGCTGATTAATTTCCTTATCTGAAAGCCATTCCTTTTCATACTGTAAATGATGTCTAATGCTCCCTGAAGGAGTCTATAGTTTATAGATTTTATAAGTGAATGAGAAAATGAATGCATTATTTTCTTGCTTTTTTGTGATGCTGTTAAGTTATTCACAGAATGTTCCATTTTAATACAATTTATGCTTTTACCAGCATTTTAACATTTCACTGTAGAAGAAAAAAATGAGCCTTTTATCATTCATATTGAAAAAAAAAGCTTAAACCTTAATCCACTCAGAGCCAGTAACTATTATTTGATCTTAAAGGATGGCACTCATAAACTATAGAAAGGCAAGGGCTGAAACATTCTTTATGGTGTAAATGTTACGGTGCATCTCATATTTATAGAAGGGACCATCATTATGCAGAACTATTACAGTGGATATTCATGGCACTGTATCAAGCAAGTATCTCTGAATTTTATATCAACTCTATGAGCTTGAATGAAGTACCTGTATCTTTTCATTATGTTCCACTTTTCCTCCTATTTAAATCAGCTCCCTGTGGAACACTGTGCTGTTGCATAAATATATACACTGCAGCGAAGAAATTAGTGAAGTCTGCAAGCATGGAAATAAGACTGTGTAGGGTCTGGTTAGGTTATCGTTAAAGTGTACATGTTGCTTTTTTAATAAAGGGAAGGGAATACGTGCTCTTTAAAGCGGTTCCTTTAGTGAAACAACCTTGCAACACTCTTAAAACCTCCAAAAACCTTCCAGCAAGGGAAGGTCCAAGATAAGAGCTCTGCCTTCTCCACCTGAACTTGCACCATGCACGCTGCCCAAGTGTTTTCATTTCAAGGAAAACTAGGAGCTCAGTTTCATGCTGTTTATTAAACCATGCATCATATGGAATTGCCTTATTCATTCAGAACTCTTTCTGGTATACATTTTCTGCAGATAAGAAAAATAATATTAATTAATTAAAAGCTATAACAAAGCCTAAACTATTAGTCATAGATCCATCTTTACATAGTACATAACATTGTGTACGTTTTTTTAATGGTATAAATACATTCATATGTCAGAAAAAAAGTGGTTAATAATTGAGAGAAAATTTAGGGAATATTCCTAAGTTATTAAGTGTTCCATAGTTGTCCAATATATGAATTCTTCTGGTTCTGACCATAGCTGAAAGCAAGCTAGCTGCTGTTATGTTAGTCTGGCTTGCATTTTTAGAGTTGGTCACATTTCTGAAAAGCTAATTCATTGAATTTTTAAACCTTCAGTTGTAATTGTAGCTAGTAAATAAAAAATTCAAAGAAAAGGATAAATTTTTTGTTGTTCTATCTTGGACCATATTTTTGATTTGCAGCTGTATATTATACATTGCTTACATTTTAGCTATATTATTAAAATACTGGAGATTTTAAAAATTAAAATTGTTAATTCTTTCCTGACATTTTTTAAAAATTCTAATTTTTAAATCTTAATTTTCCTTAGATGTATTTGTTTACACTGCGTGGTATAATTGCATTGTTATGTAATGATTTATAGAATCACAGAGTCTTTGTGGCTGGAAGGGACCTTTCAGATTATCAAGCCCAACCATCAGCCTAACACTGCCAAGTCTACCACTAAACCATGTCACTCAGCACCACATCTATATGTCTTTTAAATACCTCCAGGGCTGATGACTCAATCACTTCCCTGGGCAACCTGTTCCAATGTTTGATAAACCTTTCAGTGAAGAAATTATTCCTAATATTCAATCTAAATCTCCCCTGGTGCAACTTGAGGCCATTTCCTCTTGTCCTATCACTTGTTACTTGGGAGAAGAGACCAATCCCCACCGCTCTACATCCTCCTTTCAGGTAGTTGTAGAGAGCGACCAGGTCTCCCCTCCAGGCTAAACAACCCCAGTTCCCTCAGCTGCACCTCATAACACTTGTGTTCTAGATTCTTCACCAACTTCATTGCCCTTCTCTGGTCATGCTCAAGCACCTCAATGTCTTTCTTGTAGTGAGGGGCCCAAAACTGAACACAGTATTTGAGGTGTGATCTCACCAGTGTTATGAACCTAACTAGAATAAATTCAAACATGTGAATCTCAAAAGAAGGTGATATAGGGACAGTAGCTAAAATATATTTAAGCACACTTTAAAAATTTGCCAAATTGGGATTTTCACAGAGGTGTAAAGAGTTTCTGCTACAGTACTGATGCTGCTGGTAGCTGTTCCAAATGTTACTAGGAAGAAAGAAAGAACGAAAGCCTTAAACCTTACTCTCCACATTTGGGGAAAAGAAAGCCTAAGTAATTTCAAAGAATGATAAATTTGCTCTCCAGAATGCACTATAATACTCTGTTCTTAGCAATGAAATGGATTGCAAACAAGTATGTTGTCAGGACACATATGAGCATCAAATTTATTCTTAATTATTGACATTATGTTTGGGAAGAGAGGGCGAGTCAGAAATCACTTGTCCTGCCCACTCTGTCCCAAATGGCCAGATGATTTGAACTCACTGTGTATTAATAGTTCAAAAGATTAAGATTACGGCACACAAAACTAAGAAAACTAAATATTTGCTCAAGCTTATTTTATTCAGAACCAGATAAAGAATTTGTGAATGCTCATCTAGAAATTAAATATTACTGTTCTACCTGACCTCCTTCAAAAAGGAGCTTTTGCTCTCATCTCAGAAAACAGCTTGTTTTGGAGAAGCTAATCCAACCACTGAATGTTAGGTTGTAAAAAAACTGGAAGTTGTTATATCACTGTGTATCTAAACTATCAGGTCTTCTGTTACCTGTTTGATGGCCCTGTTTAATTTTCCTGTCATTTTACGAATTATAACTGGAGAGAGAGAGAACTCCTTTGCTTTTTCTGCGGGCGGTGTTTTGCCATTGCAAGCCTGCTGTCTAAACCCGGATGCGACTTGCAGGCTTAAATGTATTACGACCTGTCTCTCTCTCTCCTCAGAGGTGTCGTCGAAGGCACAGTGAGGAGCGAAGTATTTCTCTCCCCCACTCTAGCCTGGGAACGGTCCTCAAAACATTCCAGGCTGTCTTGCATGATAGGATGAAAACAGCAAACAACCTCCCGCAGCCCAGGTACATTCAGTCATGCAATGTATCACAGCGTGTGTACGTGCCTTTGCACACATGCGGGCCCAAATGCCCTCAGCGTAGGGCATAGGGAGGGAAGGAGAATGGGGAATCTGCTGCTGTAGGAGGAGGTAACCATGGCTGTGATCCACAGCGAGGGGCTGAGCAGGGCTCTTGGCAGCACAAGGCTGCGGTGAGAGCCAGTTAATGAAGCGTGACAGGTAAGGGAGGAACGAAATCACAGCCCTTGGCAGGCAGACCATTTAAAATGGTAATACAGTCAGACCTCATCTCATCTTGGCGCTGACACTCCTCAGCATTTGCCTGTGCCACTCAATCTGTGCAGATTGTCAGGTAGACATCAAAACAAGCATGGCAGGCAAATAAATACAGGAATCTGAGCAAATATTCTCTCTCCTGCAGGAATCATAGACAAGCATGACTGACAGAAGCTCACTGCTACTGATGAACGTGTTTTTATTCTGTGACTACATTCTGTGGGGTATTTCTTGTCATGCCCTGCATTTCACATTACTTATACAGGTCTCTGGTAAGCTCCCCAAATCATATCAGTATTTAAGAATGTAATTTTAACTCACTGTGTTCCATCAGATAGCTCTCTGAATGATTTTTCTGAAGCAACTTCAGGGATAAATCTTTGAGGTTTAATGATGAAAGTGTATTAGCTAGGATTTAATAGATCAGCTATTAATAGATCAGGTAGTTTGAATTGCTGCTTTCATATTTTTTCTGCTTAAACTGACTGTATCTACCATTAGATGGAAAAACAGTTACACAAGTATTTTCTTTCAGATATTTATGCTCAAATGTAGGCAAAGTCCATTAAGTCTGCATGTAACTGTTATTAATAGAAGTGATGCCTCATGGCCTGACCACAAGCTGTTGAATAGACACTATTTTCTCAAAAGTAGAGCCTGAGATATTTCTTTGTTGTAGGCATAAAAATTACATCCATGATAGAAAGACAATTTTTTCCTGTCTGGAGTCATAGGTGTAAATGTCAGTATCCTACATCTCTGTTGCAGGAAAAATCACACAGATTACCTTCATCTTGACAGGGAACTTCACTGACTTTGGTAGGCTTCAGGTCAGGCTCATTATTATTCTAGTTCTTATTCAGAAATTGGGAATACTAGTAGTTGTCTACAAAAGAAGGTATATGAAACAAAAAATTAGTTCTTGTTGATAATGGAGTTTGAGATTGTTGCACAGAACAATTCAATGCTGCGTCTAAAAATGTTCATCTTGGCTCTGATTTCCTCTGCTTGTATAACTTCTCCTTTGCATGTGGACCTGTCTGTGTTTATCTTAGCTTTCTTTATTCACTGCTTTTTGTTTTCTCAAACATTCAGAGTGTATAATTTAAGTATCTCTTTTGGCCAGTACTTCTGGCCAGTTCCATGCTGCTGTTGTTGAAATTAAAACCTGTGATAGTTTCACCTGCCAGGTGGCATCAGTGACACTGATCAGAAATGGAGGAAAAGGCATTGATTTTCAGGGCTCTAACTGTCCAGGGCTTTTATCTGAGTTTTATCACAAGCAACTGTGCAGCGAATGCATGGTGATTGTGTCATCCAAAAGTAGTCCTAGTGCGGTACAAATTTTGTTTCAGGAAATGCAGGTTTTTGACTTTCCCAGAACTTTGGGTTGCTTTAAGTGTTAAGGTAAATGCTGAGGAATTTGAATATATGCCTGAGCTGCATGCAGACTGTCTATTTCCAGGACTTCCTGGCGCTTTTGCAGTTCTTATGTCAGCTCAGTTGGAAATGAGCAGTAAACAAAGTGTGCTTTGTACTACTTGAAGCTTTGGTTTGGGGTTCTTTCGAACTGTTTTTCCACCCTGAAATTATTTGTATGCGAAATCTGGAAATTAATTGGATGTAGCATATTTTGTGATGCCTGTATATTCTATTCAAACAAAGCCCATATAAAAAAGCCTTTCATGACATGGCCACAATAAAGAATGTCACACATATGTACTTGGCAATTTTGGAGGCAAGAACCTACCTATTGTTATCGACATAGAGACTTCAGTTATTTTGCTATTGGTATACAGTATGCATGTATTCTGTTTTAGTGTCTGAATATCTATAGAATCATAGATATCCTGTGTTATCTCTTTGCACTCAGCAGAAATATGTGTTTTTCCAATCAATTTGTCTGTGAACAAATATCCAGATGTATTCCTTTATTAAATTAACAAATCTCACAGCTAGGCTCATCCATCTTGCAATCAGAGGAAATGTCTTTGATTCTGTGAATAATTCCTACTGAATTGCGTGGAATATTTTGATTATTGTGTGGAAATGTCATTTGAGAGTTAGATGTAAGCTCATAATTTGTGATTATTTTTTTTGTATCTATGAGCAGATCTCAGCAAAGATAATTTACTGTATTTAATGTTATTTAAAAGAAAAACCCACACTATTTTCCCACCGCCAAGCATTTTCATTACTTCCAGAGGCCTTTTAACTGAGAGAAATAGGAATGGTTTTACTTTTTCTCTGTTTGCAAAAAGAAGCAGTAAGATAATAATTGTCTTTCAGGCTGATAGGACTATATATGAATTTGCATTTCAGCAATTTCATATGTATTTAGTTTGTACAACAGTTATTCAGACCATATTTTTGGGTAAGAAACTAGCTAAATGATATTAAGATGATTTCCATGTTTGACAAAATGTCCCTCAGCTTGTGAAACAAATGCCTCTCTCTCCTTTTAGTGGAAATGGCATTTTTGTGAATGAAAGCTAAATGTCTTTCAAAATTTGTGCCATAAGACATTACTCTACACAGCATGCATTTACACTGACTGCGGCAACTTGATGGCAAAGAATAAAGGATGTTACAGCTGTTTTGTTAACTGTGATTTTGATAGGGATTTTTCAGCTTTGCTTTCTTACTCTTCTCAAGTAGCTGGAATTTCTAGTCTGAGGAATATTTAATTGGTACTGACAGTTATTTAGTATGCTTTGATTCCCTCTCAAAGAAAATACATATTTTTTTTTTAAAGTTAATTGCATTTGATTTCATAATCTATGAGTAATTTCATTATCTCTTAGGAGGTCCTAGACATTTGCACCTTTCCTCTCCTGTGGTTTGATGTAGAAAGAAGGCTACCAGACATGTTACATACTTTGCAAGCTCTCTAGACTGTTTATTGAGATAAATAAAATGCTTGCAGACTGACACAGCATTTGGTTACTGTATTGCCTAGCAAAACTGTTACAGGAGTTTGGGATCTTGCAGATTTTTTCATCTTTGAAGTTGTTACTTGAAGTTCAATTATCTTTTCTTATTCTTTTCAGCTCTTTTGAGTTACTTTATCAATTTTCATATCGTTACAGACAGTTTGGCAATAGTCTACATGTGGTACACACAGTGTAATTTTTTTCTGTAACCAAAATCACTAAATCCTTGCCACAAATCATTTGCCTTTTAAAATTTTTGCAGCCTTTCTATTCCAAACTTACACTCCTCACCCAAAATAACCTGTAATGCTACTGAATAACCCCTCAGCTTTGAAACTCTAGAAAGAGCTTTTTGTTGCACTGTTTATTTATCCAATGTTTTGTGGGTTTTTTTGTCATTAGAGGCGTTTGAATTTATTAGCCACTTTACATACAGGAAGTACCTAAGAAAACAAATTCCAAATATAGCAGTGCATTGGGTGATATTTTTAAGGGTAACTCACTTCTTGGAGCAAAGACTCGTGTCCAGTTATTGCACTTATTCCCTATGGCTCTCCTGGTTCCAGATCAGGACATTGTGTAAGGGGAGGCAGGGTAGTTGGGCAAGGCTCATGTCAGGCTTACAGGTGCAGCTCTAATTTACGCTAGTAATACTTTTTCATTCCTCCTGCCTGTGTCCTTCACTGCTCATCCCACCCTTCCTCAGTTCTGCACTTCTTTCCTCCCACCCTCCCCACGTACTCACTCCATCTCTCCCAAATAAGACACAGCCCTTGTGTCACTATCTCCCATTCTCCACTGTTACTCAACTGTATTTTCTGCTTCTCCCTCCCACTTCCAAACTTTCACCTTTCAAGGAAGTAAATGTAATTTAGAGCTATTAATCTAATGTTTTCTACTAATGGCTCATTCTCTCCAAGCTTCACCCAGATGGCAGGGAGTAGGTGAGGCAGCTTTGGTTTTGGAATAATTCATTTGGATGGGGGCCTGAGTTTTTAATGTATGCATTTCTGAAGGCACACGATCCCAGAGGCCAGGCTCTAGAAGAATGTCTTCCTTTTGAAAGACGGAGGCTGGCAAGATTAGAGGCAGTTCTTGGTGCTTATGGAAGTTCACTCCTTTGCCTCAGGCTGGCTCAAAACAAGTCATGCACAGGTAGGATAGTGCCATTGTGCCATTGTGCAGATGTGCCATTGTGCATTGTCCATTCCATTGTGAAATGGGGCTGTCAGCCATAGCCTTATGCTTTAAACATGTCATAAAACACGTTTTAGCTACCCACTTCTTTCAAATGAGAGGAAAGTGAAGTCAGCTTTAAGAAGTCTAGACCCTTGAAGCCCGTCATCAACTGGGACACTGCTGAGGGTCAAAAAGTTATTAAAATCCCAAACTAGTTCCCATTGCCAGTCTGACTTTTGACTTTAATATGCATTGAAAGCATTCCTTACAAAATAAAGAACCTTTGCATCTGATGGATAAGCTCTATGGAAAGCAAAAAAGATTATTGTAATATTTTAAAAGAAGTGCTTTATAGCTGCCCTCAAAAGTTGTAATTAACCTGTGTGAGGCCAGAACTATGCATTATGAAAGAGTGAAAAGTATCTGTGCTGTTTGGAGAAGAGGCAACTCATGTATTTTACAGGCAGTGTAGCAATTTAAAGTATAGACTTTTAAAGCTTTCACCTTAAATTACAGTTGCATGATCTGTAACTGCAATATACTGCTGTAAACCATCTTTACCATACTCTGTATTACCTCTGTGGCTGTATGTTCCTCAGTGGGATCCAAAAGAATAGTTCAGACAAATTTCATTTATTGGTGCTTCACACTTCTTTGCCACAATAATATGCTTAGCTAACAGGTTAACAAGTATGCCCTGCTAACTTTCTTTTTATATGAAAAGATTTAAAAAGATCTACAAAGTACCTTCCAAACCTTACAGTACTCTGCAGATCTTGCAGTAATAATAATGTTCCCTTTCTCTTATCAGTCTTTTTTCTCAGTTGCTCTCCTACTTTATTGTCTCACTCATTCTTTTTTACAACACCTGACAGGATGCTGCTTTCAATCCACTCCCTTCAGCAATCATATTATGTGCGTTTGATTTTGTGTTATGTATATAATAATACATTAAACAAGAATTTTAGCAAGAGTAAATAATTTCAACTTCACTGGTGCTGAATAATTCAAGCAGAATGTATGTAAAAGTTGAAATTACTTCCTACTAGCTGCAGATGGAAATGTTGAAATTACAGGACTCTTAGTTTATATGGTATCTAAAGAAGAAATAAAGGGAAGATATGTGTAACAGTAATGTAGAAAACTCAATAGGTATTTCCCTGCTGGTTTTATTAAAAATAATCTTGTGAAAATATGTTTTATATACAATTTTAAATGTGAGAAAGTTAGAAGATGTCATCCATATTTCTGTAAAGTTCTGAAAAATAACAAAATACATGAGGTCTTCTGGTGTTGGTAAGTTATCCTGTTGATTAGGTACTCAATAAAAATCAAGATATAATCTAAGGTGCAAGAAGTATGGACTGTACTTTTTTATCCGATTATTTATCCTTCCGCTTTTGGAATTATCTCTCTGAAATTTCAAATTGTATTAATAAATTCTGCATAAATGTAATGCCAAAATATATATTCCTTTGTCTCTTATGTGTCTCAGGAGTGCAAGAGTGCTACTAGGGCCAGAGAGGTGGGTTTTTTATAAACTAATGATCTGCCCAGAAAATGGAGTTTTCTCTGGTTTCTACTTATTCATGTTAATGCAGATGGATTATGTTTTGTTTTTGAATCACAGCAACAACACAAAATCCAAGAATAATCTAAATTTGTGTGTCCTGTCTAGTGATTTTTTTGTAATTTTTTTTTTTTTTTTAACTGTAAAAAGGTTCTGGTTTGTTTAAATGTTAGAAGATTCTGTTTACAAGTGTCAGTCATCCAGTCAAGGATGAAAATCTTTGTGGCTTAAAAAAGCATAACTAATTCTTTGCATAAACTAGAAAGCGAATATTTGCATATAATGAATGCATTCAGAGATACCATAAGTATCAAAGAAAAAAAAAAGGGGTGTGTAGTTTTTGCATAATCATTTCCATAGTTTCAGTGATTACTTTGTGCACCATCTCAAATTTTATATTCACTGAAAACAAAATCTAAATTATAACCTTGTCCTTTGAATTTTCCGTGTATACCAACTGCTTTAAAAAGAATTTCTGATACTACAATGCAGTAACAGCTTTGTCCCTGTTCATGAATTTCTCTAATCTTGATAGTTTTCTCTTTAAGTAAGTCTGTCTAAATGTTGCTGATGTGTCATAGGCCAAATAACCTTAACTCTGAAGACCAAGAGTCCAACTTTTGGCTCTGGTGCAAGAGTCTCTATGGTACATCCTCCCACAGTTCTGCTTTACCAAACATCCAGTCATTCCAGCAGTTGCTTCTTTTCTATGTACATAGGACTCATTACTGTGGGAAAAAGTAATGGGAGGCTGGGGTAGTGATGGTCATGGAAGTGGGAGGTGCATGATTTGGTTTCCCTGCGCTTGGGGAATCGGGAAGATGGGAAGAACTATAAAGTCACTGTCAACCCCGAAATTATGTCTCAGCACATCAGACATATCAACTCAGTTTGGATAGTTCTGCCTTTCTGTCTATGCTCCATCTCAGGGGGCTATTGACCTCCTTTTTACTCCAGCCTTTTACCCTAGAAAACAAAGAAAACACTGCAGTAAGTTTTTTTATCATTGTACATTGAAAAAGCTCAGATATCTGTTGTGATCCTAAATTGACCTAAAGATCAGAAAATTCAGATTCCTGTATCTAATTCTTAGGTTCTCTGAGGACCTGTTTTATTACATACACATGAAGACAATTGGGGGATTAATTAAATAATTTTAAATAGAAAGAGAAGGATTTATTTCAAAGTGTGACATTATTTAATTTTGCAAAATGAAGAATTCATTATGAGCTGATATTGGTGGATTCAAAGTTCAAAGCTGCGCATGACTTTTTATTGGCAGTGGATGTTATCAAAGTATGAGGCATGACAAATCCCACACAGCGGAAAGGCCGATGACATGTTATACATTGGGCATGATCAACTGCAAGAAATGACCACAGCCGTCCAGAGCTGTCAACTGTTACCTTTGAGGATTTTTATCTTACAAAATGAAGTGGAAGAACTGGAATACTGTGAGGAAGGAAATGCAGGGCTGAAAGGTAAGAAATTTGGGATCAAACCACTCAGCTTCAGTGTCTAAAAATAAACAGACTGTTTGCAAGCAGCTGGAAGGTTGCAAAGAAATCAGTACTGCGCAACATGGATTTGCCAAAAACCAGCTAATTTCCTTTTGACAGATTAACAGGCTTTGCTATGAGTTACAAAGCCATAGCAGTCATTCATCTTGAATGTAGTAGGAGATAACTGTCTCTTTTGACATCTTCATAAATAAGCTAGTGAAACATAACTTAGATGAAGCTATTAGAAGGTAAAAGTAAAACTCATTGATTAACTGTACTCAAAGGGAACTTATCAGTGATTTACTGTACAAAAAAAAAATAATCCAGTGCGTTGTGGGAGGGTCATTTTTAGGACCATAAGAAAGACATGAATAATGAAATAAAGATGCTTGTTAAGGGTATAAACACATTAGAGGGCAGGACTTGAATTTTAAATAGTCTTGGAAAATTGTAAGAAAAATAATTTTATGATACTGGATTAATGTAATATGGTTAAGTGCTTACTTTTAAGCAATGTCAATCAACTGCACAAGTTCTTTTTGGAGACCAAGGTGGCAAATTTTGTGGGAAGGGACATGGTGTTTCTAACTAGTCTGACTGTAAGTCAACAGGATTGTGCCATTGCAATAAGCAACAGGTACAACCAAAGGGATGTCTGTGACAAAATCTGTTTTCTTCTCTACCCTATTTAGTGAGATGTCAGTAAGAGTGGAGCATCTGGTTTGAGGCAGCGCAACACAAAGTGTGTGTGGGAGAGCAGAGAGAATAAACAGTGGGCAAACGATGTGCACAGAGTGAAAGAGATGGAGTAATTTAACCAACAAAAAAAAAAAAAAAGGAGAGAATGAGGAACGACAAGGGGAGAGTTTTGAGCATGCAAAAGACAGTTGCAAAACATAAGGAGCAACAGAACGAACTAGGTGGCCTCTTAAGGGCCCCCTTAGCTATATTTGTCATGATTCTGAAGAAGTATCTCTGCAGGAGACCTTTGCTCCTTGCAGTTTTTGAGTACAAGTAGAGTTATGTGTTCTTGTTTTCAATAGCATGTGCTATTAAAACATAGCGCACCCGTTTACCTTGTGGGTTACTCTTTTGAAGTTTTGGGAGTATATTTTTTGTATTAAGGACTAGTTTTCAAAACGCTGACAGTTTCATCAAAAAGCAAGTGATATTTTCAACTGATCTCTCATTATCCTGATAGTGTGGAAAATGATCATTTTAAAGGGCTTGAAGAAAAGTGAAATATATTATTACTTATTTTCTGTTCTTAATGAAGACCCATCGCAGAACTATTGAATCATGTTCAGTTACAAAGTGAATCAATTATTTTATACAGTAATATTACTTGTACATTATAGTCCTGTTTTACAAAACAGCTGGTTTCAAAGGATGCTTAGCTTTCTTAATATGAAAGCCTTTGATATTCACTTTCTGTCAATGGTCATTTGGTTGGTGAAGCATAGATAGGATAGCTGACAGGTTGCTGATGATATGTAGCAGGGGAAACACCTTAAAAATGTGTAATTTCAATAAGTAAAAGTTACCTTCTGTGCTAGATTAGTGCAATTTCTCTTTTGGACTGAGAATAATGGGTCTCAGGAAATTTGTCCAACCTTTTGGCTAGAAGCTGAGGATCTATGTTAGTAATTTCATTGATACTCAATTTCAAGCAATTAAAAAAAGTCTATATCTGAATAAAGCCAAACATTTATACATAGTCTTATGAGTAATAACAAGTTCAATGTCAGCTCTGATTCCAATATGAATGCTCCAGTTACTTGACAATTCCATTACAACAGGAAAACTAATCAAAGTTTAAGAGAATCTGCGTATAGAATTATACCACTTCGGATTTCAGTAATGGGCAGTTTTTCTTACATCACCTCTAGTGTCCACTTGTAGAAATTACTTTTTTTCAGAGTGGTTCTCTGAGGAAGAAGACTCGTGGCCATACCCTGTTCCATGTTGCTGCTGCTGCTGCCACCATTGCTGATTTGGTGGAGGATCTGAATACTAGTGGCAGTAGGGTGAGTTCAAGTGAGGCGCTAGGTGAAAGAGCTGAAAAAAGTGTGGAAACTTGGTACAAAGAAGTTTTAAATACATAATTATGTTCCAGTGATTATCTGTAACATATTATTTTGCTTGAATTTTACTCCAAGAGCAATATAGAATATAGGTATACCTTCAAACAATTATGATTTTCCTGTTGATCCCATTTCTAGCATGTGTAAAAGCAGTCTGATGGTTGCTCTAAATTAAGCTATTTGCATACAACCTTGTTGTTAGAGATTGACCAGGCTTAATGGGTTACGGGTATGTATTAAATATCTGGAAAGTACATTAACTGGAGTGACGACTGGACTAGTAATGGATAGCTGCTAATGGGAAAACCATGAAGGATTTCAAGTGGGACAGATGCAGAAAAATTTACAAGTGGTAGATGGATGTTTATGGTGAAATGCCTTGTAAGAAGTAGTAGGAAATAGAAACTGCTGGGCTCAGGATTACATGTAACAACTCAGGAAAGAAGTCAGTAGGGATAAAGAATTGTAAACTTTTATTCCTTTGAGTTACAATGAGAAGGGAAGTCAGATATGATATTTAAGTAATACAGCAATATCCTGTGAATTGTTGGTACATTCTTACCCTTTGAGTGAAATTATATGTGTGCACAGGGGCATCATAATTTGCCAACGAAATCCTGAGGGGACTTGTTGAGACAGTGTTCTGTTTTGGAGTCAGGCTTTGAAGGAAGTACAGAGAAAGCAAGGAATGTGATGATAAAGTGAGTAAAATAATGTATAGTTTATAGATGTACAGCAAGAGCTCTAGTTTTCCCTAATCTGAGAACAAGGAAAACAGAAGCACACTTGTGGCAAAAGAATTTTTATGATGCACTAGTTGCCTCTAGAGTTTATTGCCAGCTGCAATGGGGATATCCTGGTTGTGGAGCATTCTGATCGTGGAGACTTGGCACCCCTGATGAGACATGCCCTGAGGATCTTCCATACACTAGTCTGTAATCGTTATTGGACACACATCACTTCATGGCCTATGCATGAACATCCCAGTTTGGTGGATGTCTCTCCCAATTCCATTTCACCTTCTGCCTTCTGTCTTTAAATTTATTTTTTGCCTTATGCCTAAAATCTCAGGATGCTAATTGATGCATGCCTTTTTGTCACTGCTTTGGTACTTATGAAATGTTATTATTTAAAAAAGAGTTTAATTCTCCTGCTAGCCTATGATACTAATGTAAACTGCATTATTGTCTCTGTGGACCACAACAAAGAACAGCTAACACTGCAACCCTCCTACTCACTGCTGCTCCGATTGCCTCAGAGTGCTCATGTACATTACTTTTTCAATACCTATTTTCGTAAGAATCTGGGTTGCAACATTTAGCCCACTAGCTTATGTACAAATAGTTTCCTTCTCTGTGTATCATGTCTGACTGGATATAATGTTTTCTTAGGAATTTTATACTGAGAGTCTCCATGGCTTAAAAATGTAATACTAAATCATTTTCTTGAACATTTATTACAGTACCTTTATCACATATTCTTGGAAAGGCCTGGATCATAAATATTTGTCAGACTACAGAAAGTCAGAGCAAAAGTAGTTAAATCTAGTCTACCAAGAAGGATCTTTATGAGCCAAAACCAATGTGTGTTTCAACTCCTTTGTAAGAAATGCTTTATTATCCATCATTTTCTGTCTAGCTTGACTAGAATTTCTGTTTAGGCTGTTAAGTGTAATATCTCAGTTGAAAAAGAATTAATTCTACTTGAACAGTGGCTTAGACTCAGCAGTTTGTTCCTGTATTTAAATGACAGACCTACGGCAATGCACTTAATTCAGCAGTGCTGAGTGAGTCAGCATAGCATCATGTCACAGTGGAGATATATGACAAGGGCTGATACCAAAATATGGCTTGTTTTCCTCTTCTTCTTGTGTTACAATCAAATGTCAGCTGCAGCTTACCATGATACTGCCTGACACTGGCTCTTAGCGCGTGTTCACCTGCTGTAAAGATCTCTGGTAGAAAGTTGCATTTTAGACAAACATCGTAAATAGCAGAATGAAAAGGGAATGAGGAAAACTAAAACGTTGTATCTTCTTAGCTGTTCAATATTTCCTTTAACAACCTAATGTGTCTTATTATATGATAGGAACATAGAGCTCCTATAGATCTAAGGCCATGTTTTCATGTTCCTGGTGAAACTGAAAACTGCATACAATTTATTCTGTTACCAACTTCAGATGGATATTTCAAACAGCAAATGTGTAAATATCTAGCAATTAAATATCAAGTTTTTAATATACATAAATACAGCAATCAAACAAATCAAGCAAATAAATGATCAATAGATAATTTTCTTCCTTCTGCAAAATTTCATTTAGTCCCTGTGGTCCTTAATGTAATATCTGCAAAAAGCTTAGTCTGGTGTACTTTTAATGATTCAGCTGTTGGATTTCTACTGCCTTCCATTTGCAGAGAGTAGTCATTTTTTCCTTACCTTTTTTTTTTTTAAATGTGATAAATTATTGTCATAGAAGCTATATAAAACCATATATTTTGCAGTACATGCTTTGCTTATTTTAATTCTTGGTTACTATTTCACTAAAAATGTGACCATTTTATGTACCAGTAAGTTAAAATTCTTACTAGCATGGATCCCCTGAAAACCTCTGATCTGAGGATATTTATCATTTTAATGAAGCCTAAGAATTTACAGTAGGCTGTATTTAAAGATCTGTAATATTTAGTATATACTATATACAGTATATACTGTGATTGTATGCATGAAAAGTCATGTTTCCCTAAAGCAATTGAGTAAATGTTCACATAAGTAATTGTATTTACAGTTGTTTAGTTTGTATGTGCCTTTAGGTATCATAGGAGATGTAACCTTGCTGGAAATCTTGGCCAACGTGATCACCTTAAGCACTCATAAGGCAGTCTAACACAAACTTTCATAAGGTCAAATGGCAGAGTCCTAAATCATTCTTTTCCAACCTGGTTTTCAACTTTTTACTGAAATATTCTCTAGGACTTAAAAAAAATAATCTAGCAACAATTAGAAACTAAACTTTATTTTTTAAAAAGTGTATACAGGTTTGGTTGACAGTTGGACAGACGTTTGTGCTAGATCTTATTTTATCTGAATCATTTTGACCATCCATAAAACATAACTAAATTTTACTCAATTTCTTTCTTTTGAGCTAACACTTAACACTACACATCCCGATACAACCTCTCTATCTGTTGCTGACATGATTATATATAAAGCCTCAGCATTAAATTTTGAATTATTTGATTTTGTTAAAGAGACTGACAGAGTTACAAAGGAAAAAGTTTGTGGGAATGCAATTCCTCTTCCCTTTAAAAAGTAATTTTAAAATAGAAGTTACATTATTTTCCACTTTTTGCTATTAGTAGATCTCCTGGGTACAGTTACCTTGGAAACATTATATTCTAAAGGAATAAGAATATATGGAACACTTTTTTGCACCCATTGATAATGTCTGGAAAAATGATGCTGCTCATAGCAGTGGAAAAACATTCAATTTAGCTGAAGCAGAAGCCTGACCTCTAAGATGAAGTTTGGTTAAAGGAGAGAAATCTGGGTTTGGAATGTCTGTAGTGGACAAGACTTGATGCTTTCAAACTTCTCCTACATAAGACCACCTGGTGGCTCAGCAGAGAGGATTGTATTTATGTCTCATCACTTTATCAAGTGTATAAAGATCCTATAAATTAGAGCACAATTTGAATATAATACATACATTAGAATATAAACCCATTAAGTTGCAAATAAATATGATGCAAAATTTGGGTCTAATGTTGGTGCCTAATTATTATTTACAGATGTATGATTGTAACAAAGCTGGAGTAAACACTGGAAATTCAGCCTTTCTGAATTATTAAAATTATGGAAGCATTATTGCTGTTAATTATAGTCCTTTTAAATTTCTGAGAGATGGCACTAGCACTTGCTTGGTTTTGCATGAACCTTGATGGGGAGAGTAGTATCATGGTCAACTGAAGCTGTTGAAACTCTAGCCTAGAGTTCTTCCTGAGTCTGCAGGATGGGATTTTCTTAATCTTTAAAAAGGTGCTTGAATCAACACTGTGCTTTTGATAGGATCATCTGAAAATTGTAGCCCTCATGCAACCCTTTGGCACTTTGAAATCTGTCTGTATGTTTATAAGAGCCACATATGTGTTGTTTCAGTTTGAAATGGGTATTCTCCAGATGAGACTGACCTGAAGGAATGATCACATGATCCACTGCAACCCTGGCAGTGGCTGGGAGATACTTGGTAAGAAGCAGAATAATCCTACCACCTGTGAGGCTGTTGAACATTGTTTATTCATTTACAACCATTTTGAGAAGCCATACAATCTCTATTTTGTGGTTTAATTTATGGAGAGATTTTATGTTACATCACATGTTTGCTCTTTGTTAAAAAGCGGAACAGGTAAACAGCTTTTCACAGTTATTTGACAGTAAGGATTATTCCTTGTGACTGGCAGTCTGTTAAAGCCAGTCGCAAAACAACAAGTGGTGCAGGAGAAGAACTAGTTTTCTATATTTGTAAATCTCAACAATCAAAACTTTCAACATCTCTCATGTACAGATGCACACAAAAAGATGACCAAAAAAAAAAAAATAAAATAAAATCAATGGATCAACGTGGATCCTCAGGTGAAATCATCTTCAACTCATGATAGTATGTCATGATACTTTGTAAGTATATAGATAAGTATTAGATACCATACTTAGATAGGTATTTTATAACAAATTAGCAAAGTAAGTACATGCCATTAGCATTTTATATGAAATGAATTTATAACTGCTTCTTGAATTGTTTTCAAATTTGATTTTTCAAAGCTTTGATTTTCTCTCAGAAAGTAACAGAAGTCTAAATGAAAGAGAAAGACATATTCTCAGAGGTTCTGGCTGTGTATTGAGTCTTTTATTTTATTTTTTTTTTTGGTACTAATTCATTTTAGAATAGCTTTTCTTTGAAATGATAAGTTATAAATTGGGGGACTATTGAAAACACCTGAGAAAAGAAAAGCTGCAACTCTGGTTTGTGAGAGGGAGGAAATATTCAATGAAGTATTCGATAAGACATTTGCCCAGGATACAAAGGATCTCAACAAGTGACAAAGTAACAGTGGCAAGGAAAAAGAAAGCCTAAAAGAGAAAGAAACCTATTTAAAATTGCGTTAGAAGTTACATGAAATACTGCGGAGGTTGAACTGGGTATACTCTTAAAGAGATAATTAAGAGTTTAATCTACTGTTGAGAAGGAGAAGAAAAAAGTTAGACAGCATAACATTCTTTGTGTTTTTTCCCCCTGAATTCTTTTTACTGGTAGCTTTCTGAAAGAAAAGACACTCATCTCTCTGAAATGTTGCATGTGAATCAGTGAGACCTTGTTTGTTCCAGGGTGCTGGAGCCACATCTTTGTGTCTTGTCATGTCAAGTTAGCCAGTTCTGTTAGATTTAGGGAGGTGACGTACCACTAGGAATTAAGGATTATGGTCATAGCAGTGTTGGGCAGAACATCAGTCATGTGGTTCCTAGAAGAGAACAAATCAAACAAATTTTTTATTGTCACACCTTCAACTGACCCCTCAGAGAATGAAGTTTATACACTTATCTCCAGTGGTGCGGTGGGACCATGTATGCGGCTAAGGTAGGTCAGTATGGTGCTATGGAAGTTAATATAACTAGGCAGATTGATGAATGTCTGACCTAGCCAATACTGGGATAAGTGCCTGAAGATTGCTCCTAAAGCATTATCTCATGGTCAGAGAAAAGGGAGCCAGCCTGCCTTCCGTTTAAAGAGATTTGAAAAAAAAACAGAATGAAAGGCTGATGTGACAAGTCAGCAGTGAAGAGAAATATTTGCATTACTGTCAGTCCACTCAGAGATTTGGAGTCGTTATCAAGCTTGGTCGATATGGAAAACACAAAGAAACAAACCAAAAGATGAAATCCCAATTAAAAACTGAAAATATATTTGCCTGTAAAGCTTTACTTTGAAAGTTATTCTATAATTTCCTCTGGCATGTGTTGCATTGCTCTAAACAGATCTTGTCTATCTCTGAATTCATAATTATACCTGGGTATCATAGGGACTACAACTCAAGATTGAATTTTATATGTAGACGTCTTTATTCAGGCAATAAAAGCAAAGCACTGCATACCAGTGGCAAACAAACATTTGGTAAGGTCCAGCTCTCCAGCAGACCAAGCTCAAAGAAATGAACCCATGAATTCCTTGTGCCTTTGCATCTGTTTAACAGGCCATTGTGTGTTATACAGCTTATATCCTAAAGGCTGTATTCTGCCATGAAAGGTTTATGCTTTTATTGACTTATTAATTGATTTAGCCAAAAGTTAAATACATATTCAAGCTCTCAGTGCTAGCAGCACTTTGAGTTCATGTGAGATGTCTTTAAATGTTATATAAATAATGTTTTTCATCATGTACATCCTCACTGTACAATATGACTGGTGTCTTTAGGTGGATCCTTGCTAATTCACTGCCAGATAATACGCATGTTGCTCATTAGTCTGTTGTCTAGCATTTTGTCAATCATCTTCTTAAGCACCCATCACTATCATTGCAACAGTTACACTTCCTATTTTTCAGGCCAGCACCGTGTTGCATTAGTGTGCAGTCACAATTCTTTATCGTGCTCCAGCCTCTCTCCTCCATGAAAGATCGCTGCTGACAATAAAAGTATTCAGTTATCATGACAATATAGAGTCTGTGTACATATGGCTGGCTGCAAAATCTGGTCTGCAAAATAAATGTAGGCACTGGAAGAGGCAAAAGCTGGCTGACAATGTGGGGCGGGTGTACAGGACTGGCTGCTGGAAGACAAAACCAACCCCCTTCCCACACATACTTGTACACACAGGACAGCCTTCTCATTTGTGAATAGCTTCTGTTGGGAAGCAGGAAAAGAGGTGAGGCAGATATTTATATCGTCAACAGTTTTGAAGGGCCACCCTGATTGACATCAATGAGAACTGCTCTGACATGCTAGAGATCAGCAGATCGCATCATGTTCTTAAAAGGTCTGCTGGCTGCACTCCTTCCTGGCACTGATGGCTTTGGAGAGAAGAGATGAAGAAGATTTTATAGCACCAAAGAATTATTCTGAACTAAGGAAATGTTCAGCTCCACTACTCAGTGTGTATGCAATTATGTAGCTAATGCCAAATAATACATAGTGCATTTAGCAGATACGTAGTAAAAAAGTACAAATATCAGCACAATAACACAGTGCTTTATTGAATCACCTTTCCTAGTTATGACCATGATTTAATGATTATTACAGACCAGAAGCTAAAGCTAACCTTTTTTTTTTTTCTTTTTTTTTGAAGGTGGGGAGAAGGGTAGCTTCTTTTTTTATCTGCCTTAATTTAACATTCTGGAAACTGCCTTTCTGCTTTAAGTAGCTTATTCAAATTTAATCTTGGGGGTGTCAGAGTATGCAAATGTCTAGTTGTGATATTGTTGAGGAATTTCAACTTTAACTCTAATGATACTACTTGTGCCTGTATTGAGAAAAGGAGTATCCATGGAAACAGTGCAGTAATTCATAAACTGTAGAGCTGCATATAGTCTTTCTACCACAAATATGTTTCAGCCAGAAAATTAAGAACACACTTTTCACATCAATGTTGCATAGCTAAAGTCAATGATTTGATCCATGCCAGGGTATAAAGGATTATTCAGTATTTTGTGGCTTAACAAACTGAGAAAACCAAATCAGAGCCACACACCTCTTTCCCCATCTTCCCAAGTACCACAAAAACCAAAACCTGAAAAACTAAGTACAAAGTTGTAGTAAAACTGCTTTTATGAATATTTTTTAATTACCGAATAGCAGTGAAATAAATGGAAAGAGGTTGGTACCTGCCCAGACTATATTCCATGCTCCTGTTTAAGTCCAGTTAGCTAAACATGAATCAATTTAAGTAAGGTAACATGATAAAAAATGGTAAACTAAGCACTCCAGGCCTTGCTTTCTAGGACAAAGTTTTTTTGTAGTTTATTGCACGCCTCTGAACATAACATTGTACTCAAGTTAAATGTCAAACTCTGTTACTTAAATAAGTGCAAAGAATTTTAGTTCTGCTGTGTTCTAAAGTGGAAGTCAAGGAACCAGTTTTCTAGACTTGGACTTTTCAAAGACCAGTTGTCCAGCTTTGGTCAAGTCAGTCAGTGAAGACCCCACCTTCAAAAAGGTTTCTCCTCCTTTCTATTTTCACCCAAAATGAGTAGTTTGTGTGCTGTGCTGCCTGGGAGACCACTGTGCATTGAGGAGCTAGTGATCCCCATAGCAATGAGGCTGCGTAGGTGCAGCCCAGTGTCGTGCTGTGTCCCCCAGGTCACTGTTGTGCTGTGGTACACCTTTGCCACAGGATAAACTGTGTCTCCAGGCAACTCCCACCCAGTACTGGTGATTACACTACATGCATGTCTTTGCCTTTTTCTAAAAGTGCAGCAACCAGTTATCATGAGAAATGCTTTTTGTTTGACAGTAGAAAGGACAAGTGGGGTATTTTTCTCTTAAGAAGGTCCCGTAAGAGCTCAAAAGACCAAAATGAGGTTGCCTTTCCATGGATAGGATCTGCAAAGCATGCCATGCTCTGGTTGAAGGTCTGTTCAGTTCCTTCCAGCTCAGGGTTTGCAGCATCTGAAGGGACATAGGATTATCTATACTATCCTCTTTATCTTTACAGTTTTAACTCCAATAAATGGCATTTTAAGGGACACTTTGCTACAGGGCCTGAGTCCTTTTCTTAGTGGGATCATAATGAACAGCATCTGCTGGTGCAAAGCATGTACGTGATCCAGGTAATCAAATAAATCAGCTTTCTAAAATGCCAGAGGGATTAGACATAGCTCACAGTGAGAGCTGAGGCATTGCTCTGCACACATAGCCTTTTTGCTTTGAATCTGGAAATTCAAAAACTGATATGCTATGTTGGTGTCTGATACTATTCTGACATTTCTGGTTTACTAGTAAATAACTTCTCAGACAAACTTTCCTTCTGAAGAATGCCCTTGTGTGCTAAACCTCAACATATTTTTCAAATAACCCTCTTTTACAGTTACTCAGATAAGCTGCTTTTGAGATAGACCAGGTTAGAAAAGTTCTGGAGGAAATTTTGAAAAAGATGAGCAGCACCTTTTCTTGAGGCCTCTGTATCAAAAATAGTTTTTCCAAATCACTTTAAATGTAGGTAAAATAATTTTTGCTGTCACAGTTCAAGGAGGCAATATCTGGGATAGAAATAACTTTTTTAATGACAGTTTTAAGAAGGTACAGTTGAGCTTATAACACAATACACGCTTCAGCATTACTATTGGAAACTACTCCAATATCATCTTAATACAATCTTTACCAAACAGGGTTATACAGTAATTTCTTATTTCCAGTGAAATAGCAGGTTGGACTTTTCAAACTTGCAACACCTTCAGCTGGGTGTTCAGGGGCACTGAAAGATAGCATCTGAAAAATGAGAAGAAAAATTATAGCCTGACTCTTGGATCCTCTTTTAACAGCCAGTCCTCAAAGGCTGGTGAGCAGACAAGTCAAACACTTGGACAGATGAATTATGGACAGTTTTCATAGACTGATACACAGTTCTAAATGTGATTAAGTTGTGTGATCCCTGGACAGTTGCTGACAAAGGAGTTAAGAGAAAGTTCCTGATTTCCATCACCATTCTTTGAACCATGAAGTTCCCTTCAGCTGGAGATTCCTGTTCAGGTTACACACCTTTCTGAGAGCCTGCTAATGACTTCATTAGCACAATTAAGCTGTGGGCATTGTTACTTTTGCGCTCTAAAACCACAACCTTCCCAGGTTGCTTTCAGGTAGATCAATAAGGGACCGTGCTCTAGTGGCTGAGACTGTAACGCTTTTGTGTGTTGTGTATGGTTGGACTCAGTAATCTCAGAGGTCCTTTCCAACCCTGATGATTCTGTGATTCTGTGATCTGTGCCAATAGTCCTAGCTCCTCTGGTTTCAATCTGTACTTGTGATTTGTTCTTCCGAGGCTTCTGCTATCATTGTACAATCACACACTCTACACACTGTCTTTATTTTAGGGTCACTTCTAGTTCATTGACACAAAAATGATTTCTTAGATGTTTATGCATATGTTACTGCCTTGACTACATGCCTTTGATATCTGTACAATAATGGTAAACTTACTTACAAAGAAAGAACCTTATAAAGGTTCTACCTTTGGTTACATTATGTTTTTTGACACTGGAATACATTACTTTTCATTTATTTTTAGTATTTTTAGTGCAATTATTTTGTTTTAATGACCAGGGATATGTCTTAATGAAGATGTAACATAGCTAGCCAGAGGACTGTTTGTAATTTTGTAACAAAAGCAGGTTAGTAATCTTAACTGAAAATACTGTGGCTAACTTGCCTTAATTTATTTTAATAAGATTTTCACTGTTCACACCATTTCCGATTCAGAGCTATTAGGTCATGCTTTGTACAAAATGTGTCTTTCCCTTATCTGTCTAGTATATTAGGTACATACCTATCCTACTGAAATTCTCTCACTTGTATTTATATATGCCTTTCTTGTCTACATATAATTCTTTATTACTACAAAATTCTTAATATTTCATTTTCATAATCAGTCGGGTGCTTTTCTTCCCTTTTAATTACTTCCCCATTCTTATGCCAGCATAAAATAGAATGATGTTTTATAACTGAAGTTAGGTTTGCTCAGGTGTTGCAAATAAAAAATAAACTTCAGAGAAAATAACTTTTACTCTCATAGTAAGTAAAAATGGATTTATATCCATTAGTTGCTTTCTTCTCTTATCATTAGTTATTAGAAATAAATTTTTTTTAGCATTTAAACTCCTTAATAAGCCCATATCAATAGTTTTCCATATCCATGTGAGGGTATACTAAGAAAAGCACAGACACCGTGTTTAATCCCAAATTACTTTTTGGTGGGAGAGATCATAGCAAGTGGATGAGATTTTGTTCTGTGTTGACATACAGATGTTACTAATAATGTTACTATGATGTAAAATTGTGTCATTTCAACATGGATACCATTTTACAACCTGTTCTCATAAGCTTTTTTGAAAAGTCTTGAGAAAATATGCCGTACATATCTTCCCATCTTCTACCAGGTAATTGCAGAACTGAAAACACTTGATCCTAGGTAGGTTTTCTATGTTGAATCCAACTGATATTCTCCCACACTATTGAAGACAAGGAATAACTCTTTAAAAAGTGAAAGGATGAAACTCTGTAGTATGTAACGAACGAGACACTTTACTATGGTTTACTATGGTTACAGAATAACGGAATCACAGAGTGGTAGGGGTTGGAAGGGACCTTTGGAGATCATTCAGCCTAACCCTGCTGCCAAAGCAGGTAAATGAGTTATATTTGTGTTTTCTCCCCTTTTCTCAAAAACAGCAGTAGAACTTCCTCCTTTCATGATCAGGAATTTTTCTTGAGCTCTAAATTAGTGAAAGTTATTTGAAAAAAGATCTTGACTGTTTATTTCTCCTTGAAAAAGTCAATACCTGTTTTGCAGATCTGAGTGTTGAGGTGGGGGTTTCTTTATAGTTTTGTTCTCCAAGAAGATTGCATAGAAGATGTGCTGTCCTTTTTCAAGTTGACTCTTAACTGTTCTTCTACAATCAAGAAATGTCTAGTTGTTTGTACTCTCAGTTATTGAAAGTATGTCACCTTTGTCATGTCTCTGATCATCTCCTTTTGGTATTTCTCCATAAGCACTGGAGAAAATCTTCTACACTTTCAAACCTATTTCTAATTACTGTTACTGCTGATAAGGTTTTGAATTCCTCAGAAATTCTCTACTCTGTCTTTGATTCACCTATTTCACTCTGTTCTATAATATAACAGGACTTACAGAAACACATATGCATACTGTTACTCTTACAGGTTATTAATCCTAACCATAATTAAGTCTCCTTAGATTCTGACAGTGTGCTAATTTTGGACATTACTCATGTGTCTTGAACTAATGAGAATATGGCTAAGATGACTGGTGAACTTCGATGTAAGTATCTAATTACGCCTGTTTATATTTTTATCAAAATACATAATGGTCTTCGCAGACTCTTCATAGATGATGAAATTAATTAATCTAATTTTACTGTTGCTAGGTAGTCTATGAAAGCATTCACTGCCTATTGTTCATTTCTATACATCTTCCTTTCCTCTGTCATCACTTAAGTCCATACAGCCAACTTCTGTGGCATGCTTTTGAGAATTTAAATTCAAGAGAGTCCACTTTCAAGTTCTGCACAAAATATGTCTTTTATATTGTCTTTTCCTAATTGAGGCCTTATGTACTGATGAGATCAATGCTTTGCTCTTTTTTTGTATCTTTTTCTAAAAAATCACTGATGCCTTCCAAGGCAATGCCTGCTGATTGCATGATTTTCCCAATTTGTGTTGTGCTGTTTTGTGTCCTCCACAAAATTATGCAGATACTTTAAACTGGAGACCTTTCTATAGAGATTCTTGCAAAACTGTGTTGTGCAGGTAGTTCATTTTTGGGTGACCCACCACAATACTGAGAATCCCTGGCTTAGATAAGCTTCAAGACACAAAGGCTGTACATTTAGTGTATAGCTCTATGTCACATTAATAGTTTCTCACCCAGCATGATTTGGGAATCTTGGCCAGTTACACTTGCTTAAGGGTGGTTCCCATTGCTCCTTAGGTCAATCCCTGTACTTTAACTTCCCTAGAAATATTCTCAAAACCTCTACAAAATTAAGATTTTTCAGGTCTTTCTCTTGCTAATTTTGCATAATCTTTATTGGTTTTGTCAATGTAAACAAGAGGAGAATCAGGACTGATATTCCAGTCACTTTCACCTTGGTCCAGATCACTTAGTCTCCAGCATTATTCAGACTAAACAAATGGCCTGATAATATGATCTCTCTTTCTGTTTTTAAAGGAATTCAGAGGAAAACAGCAAGGCTAGAAATAAATGAGTAATTATTTCAAATGAATCTGCAACCTGCTAGATGAAGTAGATTAACTCTCATAGCAATCTAAATGAATGGTAATTCAAATGTTGTGAAAAAACAAAACCACACTGAACAAACAAGTATAATGAGTAATGCTCAGGCCATCAGTCTAAAAAAAGAGTTAGAGGCCTTTGTAGTCATGAAGAATCCATTCATTAAAATGAATCAGCATGAATTATGGACTTTACCACTAAGGAAAATAGAAAGAAAAAACCAGTGTAATTTATAAATTGTAAACAGCTAAATTTGTATCACTGGCAATAAAACCCCACAAGCTCCATTTTCCTTTTTGCAGATATAGAAACTTATTCAGTGATTTTTCACTCACAGTCCTTCAAAGATAACTGACAAACCAGCTTGTCAATATCTAGTTAACAACTTTAATTTGGATTACTGATTTGTTATCTCTCTGTAGGCTTCCTTATCCCTTACACCAACTCATATTTATTTCACATATCTGCTGCGATAATGATTAGTACTGAGGCTCTTATACAACCTTTGCTACTATAAGAGGTACATTTCATCTTTCATTTCTTAATATACTGTTTAGTTCAGGTTACAGTGGGATGAAGAAATAAAACCATAAACATCTAATATATGTTATGTATCTAATATTGCAGACGGGTCAATGGATCAGCTCTTTACTCTGTAGAGGCTGTGGAAATGTCATTCTAGAGTAGCATTTGTTTTCAGTCTAGGTTCAGGGACAGATAACACTGTTGTCTTAGAATTCGAGGTCCAGTGTGCTGCAGCTCTGTTTTTCAACAGAAGTAGGAAAACAACAGAGATTTACATTCTATGAAGGATCATAGGTGTTCACAGGAACAACGCACTTAAAGTTTACAAAAGCATTTCTCTCTAATGCATTATGCTCATTACTGTTCATACCCCTTGTGCTTTTCTTTGCAGTTTATTTTCACTGAATCTGTGACTTGTCCATTGAATAATATTTGTTGGAGGTGTTGCAAGGTTGAGCACTAGCAACCCGTTAGGAAACCCTTTAGGAAAGCCAGCATTTGACATCTAAAGAATCTGTGATTACCATCTTTTTTTTTTATTAGAAGAAAGTAAAGAATCAGATCACTTACATTCCCAGTTGCAAATATTTACTGGGCTAAAAAAAAAAGAAAAACGGGTGCCATACACTAGGGTGTTTGCAATGCTTTTGTTATGTATGACAAAAGTGCTTGGGATAGCAGAGGAAATAGGGAGAAAGAAGCTTTTATTAAAAGATCCATGCCTCTAAACCCCTAAGCCCTTTTGCAGCCGATGCACGGATGTGTACACTGTCTGCATCACGGTGCTATTCATCAATAGCACAGACTGAGAATGGCTTCCAGATATCTCAGCCAGGGATTTTCAGAGAATAGGAGGAGTGGGAGTCCAATATTTCTCAACAGACAACTGCTAATGAGAAAAACTGAAGCTGCCAGATGGTCATGATGTGATCCTCAGGTGATGTATCACATCTCTGATCTGTAACATTTAAATGCTGACAATACCATATTTAAGCATAAACTTTAAGTATAGCTGCTTTGTTCTACTGGAAGCAATAAAGCTTGTTGCTGTGGAAGTACTCATCCATCAGGTCCAGTCAAATTTAATCTGGGATGTGTTAAGGTCACAGTCCCTCCACCCCTTCTTCCTGGTGCTCAGTGGGTTTGATGGAACTATCAAAGCCAGGAAATAACCCCTCTTCTTCTTCTTCTGACTCTTCAGGTTGGAGAACACTTTCATGCATGTAACTTCTAAATTTACCTGGTAGTTGCTCCCAGTTTTAGGTTGTTGAACCTAAGTGTGGTATTTTTTCACTAAATCTTAAAACAAATGGAAATACCAGCCACAAGCCATCAGGAGTTACCTGCCCAGCTTTGTAAACTGTTAGATGTAATCCAAGTATGATCACCTTCATAGACAACTACCTTTCATATACATTATCATAGGTTCAAAATCAGCAGCAGTAACACCTTGTGCCCAGTGTCAAAGAAGTTGAGTTGCCATCACTGGAGGCAAAAAGTCAGTTGAATCTCTTGCAGTGCAAGGATAAGTGATGATCACATGATCAAGCTGGAAGTAGTAGCTCTTGGATGTATACGTTAACATTACAGCTTCTGCTGGGTGCAGTATGCTGGTCACAGAGTCCTGGGTGTGGGTGAAGAAGGGAGGAGAAGAGGGGAGAAGAGGAGGGGCTCAATTAATATTTCTTTTACAGTTCCAGTGATGGTTTGCTCAAAAGGCAGGATCCACAAATAGCATTAACTGATGCAATCATGCTGGTGAGAGACATGCAAACACAATTCAATACAGCTGAGAGTCTGATATGGTTTGTCTGTATTTTATGTTATCTATCTAAGCTGTTTTACATAGCTACACTTAAAAAAATAGTGGCCTTACGCTGTAGTACTGCAGAAGTGTGCATTTTCTGTGGAAATGTGTCTGTGTAGGTACTTATCCTTTTACACAGCCATTCCCCACACAAGATGTTTGATAACCCACATTTGTTGACCATTAGGCAAGCCAGCCACAGCAGAAAGGATGGTATTCCAAACCCATCACTCCATCAAAGTAGTTGTGTTGTGCTGGTTGACAGAGTATTTACCTCTGATTTAGAATACCATCAGCATCATGCCTATACTGATGCTAATTTAGATTTTAAACAGCATTTAGTGCAGTTTGGTAAACTGGGTAACTTGAATCTCAAGAATAAACTTGCCACTTCCACCTCTTCTCCAACCAGAAAACACTTTAAAATTCAGTCCTCTGAAAGCTCTGTGTGCGTGTGTTTGTTTTGGCTTTCTCTTACTTGATTTCTAGCTGAACGTTGCAAAGTTTATGTAATTTTGAGCCTAGCACTTAATGTGTCCCCTGCAGGCAGACTCCATATGAATTAGAAAGAAATTCAATTACTGAACTACTGATAACTTATCTCAACAGAATGCAAATGGATTAAGAGGGCTAAATGTTTACTCGCCTATAAATGTATCATTTGACTAGAAAACATGCTCTTTAAGAAAAACAACAAAACAAAAAACTATTCTAACGTTTCATGATTTTAGGGTTTTTTTATACAATTCATGTTATGCTATTTGCAAAGCAAACTATTTGGTTTTTATTAAAACAAATTAGAATGAAAACCACTAAAAAGGTTCCCAAACAGATACAGTTGAAATGTTTCCTCTTTGAAAAACATAAATGACACATATTTGACACATAGATTTGTTTCTCTAGGACATTATTTGCCATTATACTGAAATTAAGACTTCATTTTATGTACAATATGGTCTCTTCTATGTATGATCATTAGTTATTATAAATGGAACAATGAGCTAATTTCTTTTTCCTGGAAAAAAATCTTTCATGCAGTTTTTGAGCTGGTCTTATTTTTATAGATATACAAAAATTGTTCTATGAATGTGTTTCTTATCTTCACAGCCAGTGGAGGCACTATATTTATACATGTTTACATAGCCAATGAACTAGCCCATGTTTCCCTATGGGCTTTTGGAAAAAAAGTATATAGCTGTAGGCTCTTCACTGGTGCATTTCCTTGTGGGGAAAAAAAAAAAAGTATTCTCTTATCTGTTTTGTAGCTGTCATATAAGAAACTGGCTGTCATGTAGTTTTGGAAGTCTTGTTAGGCTGGAATTAATATGTAAAGACTAAGTTTACTGCTACTTTTGTCTCAAAAATTCATTGGCCTGAAGGACAATATATTTTTAACAAGAAAAATAAAAGAAAACCTCTTAAAAATGCTTTATTTGTGCCTGAAGAATCATCTAGGAAATCATCCTACCAGCACTGCCAATTAAATTAAATGAGTGCTTTATTACAGTACTAAGCGTTAGAAAAAGATGTAACTTTTGTAGGCTGAGGTCAAGGAGGTACTCTATCTTTTTTGTACTGAATAGTTATAAATACAGTCATTGAAATAATTGGCAAGAGTCTGGGTACTTGATTCATTTCAGTGGACCTTTAGAAGCAAATTGGTTAAGAAATATCCATCTATAGCTTTTATAAAACTGATATTTCTTCAGATCATAAACCAAATTTTTTCTCTTTCACAACAGTGAAGACATTAAATGTGATTTGAAGTTGTAGGGTTAGAAGGATGAGTTTCATAAAAGTGTTTTTATGAAATGAGATTGAAAGAGAAGTAATGAATGATATATATCTAGTGTCACTAGCATAGCATATTATTATTGAATTCTTCAGGATGTGCAAAATGTGTTTTAAAACAAATATCCTGGGATTGGGGCTTAGTCCTATAATGTACAGGGCTTTATCACCCTGTCAAAAAAAGACATTCATATATATATTTAATCATAAGTATGGAAATATTTCAGCTACACTGTAGCCAGGACTAATTCTGCAGTCTTCCTACATCTTATAAATGCAGTAACTGCCCAAAACACAACCAAATAACTTTTCAGAGGAATGTGGGTGTGAATGAGAGGTTCAGTGTACAGTGCTGGGTGGGCTCTGCCTGTACAGCCAGTATGTGGCTAGCACAGACTGCACACCCAGCGCCTTATGGCTGGCTCCCTGCATGCACACAGACACAGACAAGAGCCTGGTTTGTCCCAGTTACAGTGGTCAATTCAGCAAAAGCCAACTGCCTGGTAGATTCAGTAAAGTCTGAATCGGGGGGGTCAGGAGCGAGACTTTAAAGTGACAGTTTACATGGTTACATCATCTTTATTTCTCCGTGGTTTCGTCCTTAAACCAAAAATCTCGACCCACTAAGGCTCTGTAACAAAAATAGTGCTGCACTTTAATAGAGTGAACTGATGTTGAAACCGGCTGGAGTTTCCAGCACCAACCTATTGGTGGATTATGACTACAGTATCATATGTTATAAGTCCAAATTCTCAGAGCAGAAAAAGGTTCTACACAAATAAATTCAGATATATGTTATTATATTGACATCACATTTATGATTCTTTTTATTCTTGCTTCAGAAGCATTTTATCAGGCATTTTATATGACAGTTCATCTGAATAATAGCTAACCTACTATCATCAGATATTCTTCTGCCAGCTTGATGGGTCCATGAGTGAAAATACGGCTTAGTACGCATAGCAAAGATGCTAGTCAGTTTAAACACTGAGGTGTCCTGGGGTTCTTACCTACAAACTATGATTTTTATGTTTTAATAATAAAGTTGTCAACCAGAGCACAAGGTCTTACCATAAAAATGTGCCGATAAAGAAACAGAGAATTATTTTTGTAGACTATACTGATCAATGACAACACTACTGTCTTCTCTGAAATTTTCATCACTTAAATAGTTCCCACAGAAGACATCCTGATATCTTAATGAACTGGTCTGAAGTTCTCTGCTCACCCCAACTGTGGCTTAGTTTGATGAGAAAACAAAGGAAAGAAAGTTAAAAAGGAAAGGTATTTATGCTGAAAAAAGTTCCATCTAGAATTCCACTCAAAATCCAATCACTGCCAAATTACTTCTTTTCCTCAAAGGTACCTTCAGTAGTACTAATCAAGGCAATGCAACAACTTCCACTGCCAGGATGATAAAATTGTTCTATAGCCAATAAAAGGCATTCATTGATGCTGTGCCAAAACAAGATGTGCTTCTAATTACTGAAGTTTTCAACTGCTACAGTGCAGGAATTTTTTTAAATACATGTACCTGAAAGCACACACTTCCCACAAATTTCTTTTATTATGTTAAGGCCATCCCAGTTAGATTTATTGA
Source organism: Nycticryphes semicollaris (assembly GCA_013400055.1). Lineage (NCBI taxonomy): Eukaryota > Metazoa > Chordata > Aves > Charadriiformes > Rostratulidae > Nycticryphes > Nycticryphes semicollaris. The sequence goes on from VXBJ01000359.1 coordinate 222,595, forward strand.
TCATAAAAATCTGTTTCTATTCAGGAACACCACTTGATCTTATAACAGCAAATGAATTTCAATCTTTTCTTAAAATAAATATATTATCTACTAAAACTTGTCAGTAAACAAAACCCAAAAATCTGTGATGTCTGGACAAGTTCTGGGTTTCACTAAAACAAACCCACAAACAGCTGTTCTAAGCTATTTCTTAGAGTAAAATGTAAGATTAAATTATTACTTTCTTAAAATTTTCAGAGATTTGAGTAATATGCTTTGAGGCAAGGAAGGGAAAAAAGCATAATGCTGACAAAACCTTTTAAAACCATGTGAGTTGCGAGTTCACCATTCCTGCAGCATAATCTAAAACTATGTTGAACATTTAAAACCAGACTACAAACATCAATGTAAGTAAGAATCTAAACAGCGCTTTACAATAAATACTTGCACAATTTCTTTAATGTAAATTTTAAATTATTTTCTTTTTTATTGCCTCCTAGAGGGGTAGTGATCTTGCAAGACTGTAATGAATAGATATAAGGTAGGATAAGACTGCTTGAAGGAGCCTGTAGAAAGGTGGAAAATTCCCTTTTATTAGAAGTTGGTCTCCAATAGTTTAAAGGGATCATTAGAATACTCATCCTGCCACATAGTTCTCTACAACAAACATTTACTGTGCTACTGAGCCTTTTCTTTTCTCTAAAAAGCCAAGTGCTATAAGTGTCTGAAGGGTGAAATATTTTGCTTTAGTACTGGGTATCTGTTGTATACTTATAAGCTGGGATGAAAGTTTCTTCATTTTTGCTTTATCCAAAAACATCTCTTGGAAATACCTCAGGCTTCACAAAGAAGGAAGAACAAGGAATAAGAACAATAGACTGTATTAATTATTTAGTGAATTGTTGTATGAGATTTTAGGAAATAAATATTAAGGGAGATCAGAAAGCAGCTCAGAAATGCAGGGTAATTATCAAAAGAACCAATATAAAAAATGAACTATATCAAACAGTTTATAAAGATAAACTATTTCAGTGTAGATGAAGAAGGAAGTGTTTATCTAGTAGTTCTCGGTGTGGGCCTTTTCCCTGTAGGGTATGAATGCGCAATGATCTCGAGTAGTAATAGAAGGCAGTGTGATCTAAGGACAGATTTGAAGATTTTGCTCCTCTTAATGAATTAATTTTTCCTTAAACTGAAATTGTATCTAAATATGCCCTATGATATCTGCAGCTGGACAATAAAACCATTAAATAAACAATAATGTATAAGGAAAGGGTGAATATAAAAGTGTAGCCTATGGAAGTAGGGAATGTGCAGATTACAGCTGTCAAGAAATGTGAAAGGCAGGAAAGAAGTTGATACAAGGAGAATGTCCCATTAGTTAATAAGGAACAAGAATGAAAAGTAAAATGCAGAAGAAAGGCTGTAATATTTAATTTTTTTTTTTGCATCTATCTTCATACATTAAAAAAAGTGTAATTGTGACCTCCATGATCATTTCAATAAGGAGGAAGCACAGGCTCCAACAGGGAAAGAACATTTAGATAATATGACTTCAAGTTAGCAAAGGTTGATGAAATTCACTCTGGAGTACTTAATGAACTTGCTGAAACCTCTAGTGGTTATTTTGAGGAGCCGGTGGAGAGATCCTAGAAAACTACAGCAGCTGTAGCATAGAGCTTCTCTCTGATTTTGGGGATCAGAGGGAGGGAATGTTAGAGGTATCTGGAAATTATGAACCAATCTTTGTTTTGTTAACTTAAAAGATACTTGAGGAAATTATTAAGCAACCTCCATATATCTGCAAAATAAGTAAAATACAGAATTGATTTGTTCTTGAAAAATCCATCTGATTTTCTTCTTTGATATAACAATTGGACTAGTAAAAGACAGAAAAATAATAGAAGTTATAGATCTGGACATCTTCATAAGCAATGTAGATTAATACAGTCTACAATAAAATTACTATTTTGTGGAGTGATGGCTCTGTAAACCCCGTATATCAGGGAAGAAATTAACTCCAGCAGCAATTAGGAATGCAAAGCTTTAAAAGGACCCATTTGCAGAATGCAGTACTGGCAGAAGACTAGGAAGGGAAGAAAGCTGTTTGGAAAAATCTGGTCTGCAAGTAGACTGGGTTCCTAAGGGTGTCACATGCAGACTCGATAATGGAAATAAAGACAATCTGTCTCAAAACTGTTAATTGCAAAGGCCTCATAAACTGAGTAAGATCAGTATGTGTCAACAACAGGCAGTAGCATTCCCTGTGGGTATATTTCTGGTCTGGGACAGGATGGTCCTGACAGAAAAGGCTAACCCTTTACATTGCTACTTTAGCTCAAAGTGTGATAACTCATCATTTCTATGCTCAAAGTTATGGAATATCTGCTCATCTTTCTCAAGCACAGCCATGCCATTGTCTGAGAACTGCAACAGGAATACTGACTGTGGCCCAGCAACTATGCTGGTCACCTAGCAGCAGTGAATACTGTTGATACAGGCACTGCCTGAAGGTGAGGACAGCAAAGATAAAGGCTTGGGCTGACTGAAATGGTGTTGAGTGGTGACCCTGAAATGTCTGAGGATATTGCCTTATGTTGGCTACTTAGCTACATATTGGCCATTACATGGGGCTACCTCCTCGGTGCTTTTCCCAAATGCTGCTGGTCAGACTATGATGAACTCTCAAATATTCAGTTTGGGAATGGATGTTAATATTGTTTGCATCTTAGCTGCTAGTTTTGATGTTATAAACCTTGCTTGGAAGAAGCTAAACCCAAGAACTAAATCAGTCCTGAGATGACCAGCCTAGCTGCTACATAGGGCTTCCCCTGGAACACTCAGCTGTGGGAAGGCAGCAGTTCTGAAAAAAACTGGACAATGAAGTATTGTCTTGCTGTGGGATTACATTGTCATCACTTAAAAGAGAGGTACGATATTATGTCATCCTTCCAGCCTAAGGGTATGTGGGATAAAAGAAGAACCAGCTCACAGTAGTCTCCTGGATGATGATAATGGAGTTAGCAGCAAAACCCTGATCCTGATGTAATTCTTCTGTCAATAAGTGAGAGGCAAAGGAATTTACAAATCCAAGGAGGAAAATTGGACTGTGATCAGAGTTCCCATTTTTCTTCTGCATCAACCACATCTGGAGTTAAGTCAAAGGTTACAGGTATACAAGAACAAATACAGGGTGTTTAGAAGAATATCAAAAATTTTAAATGTGGGCTTGAGTAAGAGGTCACATTTAACAAGGAAAATCTATAAATAACCCCAAGAGACATCATGTCTCAGATATGTCAACTGGGTTGTAACTTTTCCTCTGAATATTGTAATCTCCTTATATATGCCTCTGCACATTGTACTACTAAGAATATGATGGTGGAACCAGTGCTCTGGATCTTTCTCAGTCTCTTGCTCTTCCGTATTCTCATGAGCTGAGTGTGAATAGGTAGATACTGCTGTTTTGCCACATTGCCTACTAATTTTCCTGTATATGTCAGGAAGCTGAATCATTCTTCTTGTGTGACCTGTTCAGTCTGTACTGACTGATACTGGCTGCACTAACATCAACCCAGGAAGCAGCTGATATGAATTTGACAAATATTGTAAACCAAATGCTGCTTAAGAATCTTCTGCCAGCTGTGCCAGCCTTACAAAGTGAGAAACACCAGAGAAAAGGTAAACAATACCTAAGAAATTGAATGAAACACCTCCAGCACAAGAAGCTAGAAGTACCCAGATGAAAGCACGTTTCAGATGAGAGAAAACAGATGTTACACCTAAATTATCACAATCTGAGTTGGGGTGGGGGGAGAGAGAGAACACAAAAAACACCAGTGCTGGTCAATAGGTAATGAGCCTTGGTAAAGAATTACCATAAACATGTTACAGACGTGAACAGGTTGTATTATAAATAGTTATGAATCCAGCACTAGAGGATATTATGTGAATCTGTGACTCCATCACTCAGTGTCATTGCTGTTCACCTGCTGGGCTCTGTGCCATATAACATCTATTAAATATCTGTTAACCCTTTACAGCTAAGTGGAAGTTTTACAGCAGAGTGTAATCCCGTGGCATTTAAGATACCATAGATAGTATGATATCTATGAAGCATAGATTTTGGGAGAGAGTGTCTGTACCTAAGAAATAGTAGAGAGGTTGGGAGTTTGAAGATCAGCAACACACCAGATCAATCAGATCACCAAACCCCATCTGTTAATACAATTATACTAAAAATCTACGTTTCAATTCTGTCATACAATGATACTTCAAAAATTTAATTACTCTTCTTCTATTCTTATATTTGTAAAGAATCTTGGATTTATATCCCTCTCTGAACAAAGAACCAGAACGCAATGAGTGTTTTACAACTGCAAACAGGGTTTAATCTCTAACTTAGTCTCATTGCTCTGCAGTCATTCACTGTGTAGTAGAAATATAATAAAACCTTGTTCTGTAAGTGAATGTAGATTTTGAGTCCTATATTGGAGCTCATGAGAAGTCATTCAAGGTTATGCAAAGAATGGGACAAGAACTGAGAGGAACAAACAACAAAGCATGACAGATGTTTTCAATTAGAAAATTTGCTCATTAATGCCCTAAAATGCCAAGAATGTAGCAGAAATATGGGCAAAATGGTTAAGATGCATATATATATATAATTATTATAATTTTTTTGAACTTTTGACTATTTAGAAATGCCTGGGGCATTAAACAGCACAATTGTGAGTATAGGCTGGAGAAAAAAACTTACAAATATATAAAATTAAAATTTCACCTTTATAAATGGCATTCAGTGTTCTAGACTGAAGCCTTTCAAACCTGATGAAACATGATATGTAGCACAATGCATTCAGTACTGAGCTTGCATTTAATCATTATATTGTCTTATATTCCTTTCAGAATGCAATGAATTCAGTTTGATGTTAAACATTTGATCTTTTAAAAGAAACACACTTCTAAATATGTTGGAAAAAGAAGAAAAACAGATTCAGATAAATGTGCCTTTGATTTACAAAAAAAAATTAATGTTTATTATACTTTATTATGCTGTCCAATGACATTTTTTAAGTGTAGAGGTATCTATGGCAGATCTTTGAGACTGAGGTTATATTTAATCTCACTTTTTTGAGTATAAATTATGCAGTATTTCAGATAACACTGCATGAACTATACAGTGTTTTTATTTTCATCTGAATCAAAGGTGGCCATGTCTCAGAAGACGTGTAGTGCTATGTCTCAGATAATATACCCAGTCCTTCATCGAAGTCTTTTGCCCTTCTAGACTCACAGAACAGTTAAGGTTAAAAGGAACCTCTGAAGGTCATCTGGTCTACTCCCGCTGATCAAGCAGGGCTATTGTATGAGGATGTTATGGGACACACCATCAAAAAAGCTTACTGAAGTCTAGGAAGACAATGTCCACTGTGCATGACTTTCCTTTGGTGAATCCATGCTGACTGCTCCTCATGACTTTGTTGTCCTTCATGCGACTAGTTTCCAGGATTAGTAGCTCCATCACCTTCCCAGGGATCAAGGTGAGACTGACCAGCCTGTAGTTCCCGGGATCCTTCTTCTTGCCCTTTTTGAAGATAGAAGTCCTCCAGTCCTCAAGCATCTCCCCAGTTGCTTTGATCATTCAGAGATAAATGAGAGTGCCTTTGTGATGGCGTCAAGTCCTTCAGCACTCACCGGAGCACCTCATCAGGGCAGTTTGCTAAATTATTCTCTAGCCTGTTTCCCATTACTGACCAATATGTATCATTCTTGTCTGCTTGCAAAATACCATAGAGTTGTATTGTAGGTTATCTTCTATTCAAGATATCCTCAAAGTTTAAAGTCTCATCATCACTCATAGATTTCCTTCAGTCTTGGCAACTGTGTTTTTACTATAGCAATATTCATGAAGAATTCTGCTACAGGCCTTGACTCCAACCTTCAGCTCGACAGTGTTTGCTCTCTTCCAAACATTTGACCTCTTTCCAAATGTCTCCTTTATTTGGTTCTCAGTCACCTCAAACACAAATGTCCTAGTTCTACTTGTTTTCTCTTGTTCTGTGGAGGACAAGTTTTATTTTTATCACTTGTGTATCACCCACTTACCAAGTTTTTGAACAAGCACTGCCGCAGTTTTTCTCCACTGCTTTCCCAATTTGGACAACCTCCCTGAAGATTTCGCATAAACATCTACATGTCTTCCCTCACCTTTCTCAATCTCTTCACTATGTGTTAGGCTGAGCCCAGTACAAGCTTGTTTCCAGTTCTGTCTCTCTGTGTGTACTTTCTTACACACAGATTCCACATTTGTTCAGTGCCTAGTAAGATCAGATTTTAAGATGATTAACATGACCGCACAAATAATGCTAATACAGTGAAAGAGTGTGGATTCAAACCCACCAACAGATTACACATAACTTTGAAGGCAAGCAACACTAGGGAATCTATAGTGCTGTCACAGAATCACATGAAAGTGATTAAAACACTGCATCTTCACTGCCCCATGAGGTGTCCTAATTTTTTGTTGCTCTTCATGAGCAGAAATAACCGTTCTAGGTGATAGTTCTTGAGGGGTTTACTCTGAAAGATTCCCAGGCCACCATTATTTTCAGTTATTGCTGTTTTATTCAGAAATATCAGTTGTTTAAAAACAAGTTCATTTTATTCAATGCTCTCTTAATAGAAGACTTTTATTTCAGATCAACAACAGTGTTTTAGCCTGGGACTTCATTTTGTGGGTCTTTACAGAACCAGGCCACAAATTGTTATTTTGCCAGCAGGTACTTGATTATACCAACCCTAATTGTACTGTGCAACAGTTCATCACATAAAAAAGTGAGATTGTCAGAATTCAACCCACAAAAAATTACCATGTATTAAAGATGAGGCTCAGATGCAGGAAGCACTACCTATATCTCTGAATTCACTCCAATTTTTCACTGTGTTCTTTTCTAAGTCACTAAGGACAAAAAAAAAAAAAAAACAGTAAGATATTTAGTCACCCAGATCTGAAAAGAGCTGAAGAGGCTTTACGTAGGACTTCTTTAGGCTTCAGATGACTGTGTCCAAAACTGAATTCCAGAAACTTCTGCACATTTGGCTGCCTAAATCAGACTGCAGAAAAACTTATCAGAAAGAACAAGTAAAAATCAGTACACCTATACCCTATCTTCCTAAAGAAGGAGGGTTTGGATTCTGACTTATGTTTGATATAAATAGATGAGCAATATTTCTGCTAGTTTCCAGAGTCTAGTGCTGGTCATAAAGCAAGGTTTCTTAGTCACCAGTGTGCTGCCAAACAGAAAGGTGTCACTATGATGTGGGTTGGGAAAAACCACCAAAACAACTGCTACCTGTTTGTACAGAAGTGTGAGTTGTAACCATAAGTGAATTAATTCCCTGGCCCACGTACGGAAGTCAGGCGTCTAAGACTTGTAGTGAGGCAAAGTTTTACACAAAATCTCATTGACAAAACTTTCTGGTTTTTATTTTACTGAGAACCTATTCTGAACACACCTTTTTTTTAGGTCTTCCATCTTAAACATAGAGGGGTGGTTTTTTGCATCAGGTACCAAATAAATTTATGGATTCCACTGAAACTCATATTGGTATTATTCCTAAAAGCATAAAAGCATAGCAGCATTTATTTGACTTACTGTGTCTCATGTCACGTTTAAATGCTGAAGAACAACATGAAGGTCCTGTGAGAATAGATGTACTGGTTCAATGCTTAGATACTGCAATGATGAAAGTCTTAGTACAACTGTGGCCTTCTCTTGTCCTCAGAAAATCCACCCCTGTTCACATAAGTATGTAAAGTCTTAGAAGCTGTCTCTCTCTATGGTGGAAAACAGCCTGTGGGGATCCTAGGAAAGAGAACAAGGGCTTTGCTAAAATAAGATACAGTTACTCCAGCTACTGAGTCGATATCACTCTTATTATACAGAAAACACAAATAAAATACTACTTACCAACCACTTTATTGGTACATAAGTAAGCTCTATTGTAAATAATTTTTGCCATTATGCATTGGTATAGTTTTCTTTCCTTGGTGACATTTTTTTTGCATGTAAGACACTAGTGCTTCACATTTATAGATAAAACATATGCAAGAGTGTATCATAACTATAAAAATATATAGGAGCTTTATAATTATATAAAAACTTTTATAAGTCATTTGAGTTCACTATGAACATGTGTAGGATAAGGCACATGGTTTAATCAATACACCTTTCAAAGGAGCTTCATTTGGGAAAATGCAAAAGCCATATCTTGCAGTGAGTAATAAATATTTCATTAATTTATCTCTAATTTAACTTTCACTCCCATTGGCAAACCTCTAGTGGTACATACTTTTTTCCTCTTGATTTTATTGCCCTGGTAACATGCAATCATCTCACAGCCCTTTTCTTTCTGATCTGCGGTATATTGCCTCGCCTTAGATTAATCTCATAGTCATTATCTCATTTAAGTAGATAATATTTGACCACCTAATCAGCTTAAAGCAACTTGAGTTGAATAACACAGGCTTACATTTGGCATTCAGAAACACTTCTGAAACAATGAGAAAGTGATTTGACAAAAATATATGATCTAAATTATTCTCTTTATGCATGAAAATACACACTGCTTTCACTGACATAATTAAATTGCCTATGTATCTGACTTTTTAATAATGAAAAAGCAAACCCTAGAGTGTTTAGATGATTTCCTATGTTCATTTGAAACAAGGAATTCAGGCATTTACTCTTCCTGTGGACTGTAGGCAGAATAAAATTAGTGCCATAGCTTTTGAGGGTGGCAGATTTTTCAGACATTTGTATTTTTCTGTTTTAAATGTTCCTTTTTTAGTGTTTGCATTTGTATATACTAATTATGGTGAAAAAATCAGCTTATCTTGCTACCTAGCTATAGATAGTATGTTCAGATTTCAAACTTGTCAAGTTGCAGATTTTGAAAGATAAAAACCAATTTTTTTCAAGGCTTTGATATGTTTTCTGGGTAGATATTAAAGGCTTCTAGGTGCCCTTCAAAATCAAATTTAGACCCTGCAAATTAATAACTGCTAATCCTGATGCAAGGTTTTTGACTGGTAGGCAAGAGTTGCTGCTCTTTTGGGGGCAATTTCATCTTGGGACAATTGCGATGCTGTCCATCTAGAATATAAAAGTTATTCAGAAACCTGAATGGAGTTGAATGCAGAATTGTAAGGAAAATGAATATAGTGTCAAATAGGGTCTCAAAAGACTTGTCTACAAATGGAACATGGGACCCTAACAATTTGAGTCCAAATAATTTTTTAAAGCAGATTAGCAGTATGAAAAGTATTCCCAGAGTGAATGTTGCCTCCGCAAGTTTGTTTTCCTCCCTGTGTGTCACAGTAAAGCAATGCTACAGGTTAGATGTGGTCAGCGATCTAAATTGAATTGACACTGATATTTACCTGTAAAGGTTTAGCTACTTGCTTTGTTTATAAAAAGACCTTTGCCTCGCTTAGTCTGAAGGTTAGATAACATGCATTTGTTAAGACATCTTCTCAGTTCATCATATGTAATCTGTTCTCTCTGCAGCTTCATTCCTCATTCCCTGTACATTATCCAGCCTCAACTTCTTCAGATGCTTCCCTCATTCTCTAGATACTGTCTTCTCCAAAAATATCTCAGTAGCTTTCCACATTTCATCCTATTGCTTTCTTGCATTCTTAGTTTATTTTAAAATTAACAAAAATTCAGGAATTTCAAACCTTTCTGTATTAGGTATTGATATAACTTTGATATAATCAAAATGCAAATTTGGTCCTATCTGCCTAAATCCTGGGTGGAAGAACTAATCTACAAACCCAGGCCCTGCATAGTAACAGTGCAGTAAATGATAAATCCCTCTCACAATCCTCTAACTCTCTAAGGAAATGTATGACTCACATTTACCTGTTATTCAGTATTATAATACAGCCAGTTGTCAGGGTTTGGTTTTTTTTTTTGCTTTTAACAGTCTGGGTATTCTAGAAGACAGGACAGAAAGATCTATATTGCTTTCTATTACAGTTGCAGATCCTCAAAATTGTGAAAAAAGGGACCACAGAATGACAAGAATGATTTCTTATGAAGTTTGTATGAAAGTACCCAGCAGTCAAGACATGCTGGACTGAAGATATTCAAGAGTTTCCAAGTTACACCAATTCACTTGCCATATGGTCTTTTTTTTTTTTTCCCATGTAAATATTTCATGTTTTAACAGCAGAAGCTTTCTGAATCTGGAAGTGCAATGCGGTTCTTCACAATGCTAGTCCTTAAGAAACACTGCTGAGTTTAGTGAATTTGCAGTAGGTCCTTACCTGCCTCTCTGAGAGAAAATTTATCTACATTATCATACAGTAATTTTAGCAGGACTTGTTTGATAGTGCTGTAACGTCCATTTATTATTTAGCTTGTTGATTAGCCATCTATTTTCTCGACAGAACACTAGATGTTTTCCTCTGGAAAAGGGGCAAACGAAAATTCGATGCTAAACCCCTAAAATGTCCCATGGGTTCAATTTGCATACTACAAATTCTAGAATGTTACATCAGGAAATGCACTGTATTTTATATATCAGTGCTTCTGTCACATGGTTTCAAAACCTTAGTCGTTGTTAGAAGGATATAATTACTGTTATAATTCACTCAGTTACCCAAATTAAGATGCATGTGCAATCCAAAAAAAAAGTCAGTGCATTACCCTCCTGAGCAAAGTAAAATTATCAACCTAGTGAAGGAATGTTTGATTACCTGGTTTACAGTTGTTTGTGTCTGTGGTAAAGAACATGATTTAGACATGAAAATAAAGTTATTTATGTTCAAAGATAGTACAATTAGTGTTAACTGTCAGGGAAAAACCCCATAGATGTATCCTAGTGGCTTGTCTACAAAGTACATTGAAAGAAGAAACTGCAAAACATGGGCTAAAAAATAGAGTAAATAAAGCATTATACATTTAGAAAATAATAAGGCAAACCACAGGAAAGAACATGTGAAGAAGAACACAAAACCTTGTCTCATCGCTAAATATAACAAAAAGAGAGAATTTAGAGAATAAAGCTGCCTTCATAATGGCAAATTGCTAATTGTTTTGAGACTCCCTGTATTATTTATGCTGCCACAGTGCACTACCATTAAAATTCTGGACCTTTATTGTTTATATGATATACTCTAACCTGAAGTGTTGCAATTTTTGTGTTGAGTTTTACCACTTGCACACACACACAAAAAGGTTCTGAAATGCAATAGCTCCCAAAACTGTCTGATGACAGTGAAGTCAGGATACTGTTTGTTCCTCTAGATGAGATGCATATATTCAGTTTCATTTTACTTTTCAGACACAGTAGGGAAGAGCAATCATAGGTTTTCGATTTCTCCTTTCCCACATGGTAGCATTCATCCTCTGTTGTTGTCAAGAAAAAACACTGCTTATACTTCTTTTTGCACTGGAAACTGAAATAAAAGATGTCAGAACATAAGAGGCTGCTAGAGGCATTTTTCCACATTCATCCATTCCTGAAGGGAAAACACTTTGCCAACAGGTGGGCATTTAATAGACTGCTGTCCCTTCGCTCTCAGTCTGTGTTTCGAAGCTTATCTTTTGGGAATTTGTCTTGAGCATTCTTTTTTTATTGTTATTTTTGATATATCTGACATAGTTTAGTACAAACTTCTACATTGCCACATTGTAGAAGATGCCCTCAGTTATCCCTTTTCTTGGAGCCAGCTCTGTTCCTCCTAAAGACCCCTTTTGCATGGATACATACTTTAGGCAGTCTGGTTATAGTTCACATGCCCAGAGTTTAAGGTCTGGAACAAGACATGTAGACTTTGGAATAGAGACTCTTCAATATAGACTACTTACAGGAGAGATCTAGATGGAAAAATAAAGTGCTTAGATTACTTTCCTGTGAAGGAAATTAAGATATCAGTATGATTTCACATTTATCATTATAACCTGTTTAAGTTAGCTGTTGGGTATCCCAAACTCTCTCTCTTCTCTTCCCAAATAGCTTGCTTACTTCTTTTGTTCAAAGAGTTCCTGGTTTGGGGCTCTCTGGTAAGCTGCAGATGCTTATGTTGGTCAGCTTCTGTAAAGCTGGAAGTCAAATTCTTGGAGCTGAAACGCTCAGGACATAGACTTCTGATGCTACACCAGAAAGCCAGAAGCCCATGGGCAGACCGCACATAAAGTCTTTAAGATGCTGGTAGTCTTGGGATCCTAAATGCCATTCCCTTGATCTGCCTCTTTTTGGAAGGAGGCAACTTGAAAGCCTGTAAATTCCCACGAATGGATTACTTTGCCTCCTGAAGTTATTTTAAAGTAATAGACTCAATCTGGGAACTCTGGATTTCAGTCCAAATTGAGTTTAAAATATACAAAAAGCCAGACTATTGCCATAAATATATTGAAGTTGAGGAGTAAATACATATGTTCAGAGTTCATCATTTCAAACTGGAATGAAAAATTTTACATCGATGCTCAAAATCATCATGCTTTTTGATAGCATAGATTCACTTAATGGAGCATAATGAGGAAGATAAATTAATGCCTCCTGATTTCTAACCTCTTGTTCCATTCATTATCCTTCTTTGATTTCCACTAAGTATAATGATGCCCCTACTTCCAGATGTTTCTTTATAAAATTCCTTCCAGGAAAAAGAAAAAACAAAAGTCATCCCAAATGCTGAAAGTTCTCAACTCATTATCACACTTTACAGATCATACAGACATACTGACAATGTTAATTAGTGAGAAAAGCTTGATTGTTCTTTAATTACTCTGCCAAGAGCTGGTACAAAATACAAAGTCACAAATTATATGACATATTATAAGTGGATTGGTTTTAATGATCTTCATGTACCAACATGCATATTTCATTACTAAGCTTTAGTTATTAGCATTTTAACACAGCAATTAATAATAAAAACACTGTTTTATGTACATGAATAAGAAAATTATTACTACAGAATTTTAAAAGGTGCCTGACACAATGGTGCAGGTTTATGTGTTATGAAGTTCCAAATATCAGCATCAGGACAGTGTGTACAGATCATAAAGCTCTTCCAAACTGTTACTCAAATTGTCATGTCATTATATATTTTATGAAGTGATTCTTTACTTAAAAAATATGCAGCCTGTGGAACAGAGGATACTCCTAAGAACATGGCCTGTTGTTTAGAGGGTCAAATCTGTCTTATTTTCTGTGACTCTGAAGATCTGGCTTTCTGAAAACTAATGTTCGGCTTTGGGAAGGATTTCTCTTGCAGTTATATTTCTCCTGCATCTGTAGACTTAAGGCTGAGATGAGAGTCAGATGCAAGTGCCTGACTCTGTGTGCTCCGAGAGCAGTTTATTATGCATAAAATGTAAACAGTATGCTCCCCAAGCTGTCTTTCCAAGAAAAGATTGAACACTCATTGACTGAAACAATTCTTATCCCCTTCTACAATGAATAATTTTTAAGAGCAGTGTTTTACTACTTTGAGTAAAATGACTATTGTCTGACTGATAAGACAGTCTAGTTTAACTTGTTATATTTGTTTGTTTATTACTGTTGTATTACGAAGATGACATTTATTTATTGGTTTTGATTTGAGCAAATAACTTTGACATTCAGCAATGAAAGGTCAACCTCTCAATTTTGCCTTGAAGTGTAAAGTCCTATTATTCAAATATGTACAAACTTCCTTTACACATATTTCCAAATATGTGCAAAGCTGCACTCTCTTTTATACTACAGGATAGGAATAGCCATGTGAAATCAAAAAAGATTGTATGTATCTGGTGATGGGACAGTCATGTATTTTCTATCATTTTTCCTTTGTCCTTTAAAACCAAAACAGGGAGATGAGACATTTCAATCAGATTTAATAAAAAGGAAAAGCCATCAATATCCATTGTGTAAGTATGAACTGGGCTTGCCATTTTTTTTTCCAATTTCATAATACTGTAATTTCACAGAATAGTTCTCAGCTGGAATATTTCTTTCTCTATATCTGCATTCAAGAGTGCTTGTGTCCTGAATAATTAAAAAGTCTATTGTAATTGCCTTTTCATGATATTTAATGCACTGCAAAAATGTCTTATTTCACTTTGCTAAATATAATTAAAAAATCTAGGAGAAGCAGATGGTTTGGCATTTTGAAGAAGGTACATGGCAGAAGGATGCTGGGTTCATTCACAGGGTTGCCCTGTTCAATTCAAAAAGATGCCTTGTTCATCCCAGTGAGGAGCTGGGAATACTATAGGACTGAAGATCTCTGTAGGACCGGTGATCATACTCTTCACAATTAATTATACATGCATAATCACTTTGAGAATCTTCCAAAAGCTGAGATGTTACATTCTTGAAAGAAAGCCAAGGACTTCTGTACTGTAACATAGTGCAAGAGAATTGCATTTTGAACAGAGATATTGGGATAACAGGTGAGAATCAACAAACACTGTTTGGATCAGAATACCCTTTTAATTTTGCAAAGGAAAAAATCCTGATTCGCTATTGAAAATCTGAAACACTGTCTTCTAGACTGAAGGAGAATAACTGAAATACAGAAACAGCTGAAAACAGAGCAACTGTCTTCCTTTGAGGCAGGGAAATTATTTGCTATATGGTTGTATTTTGAGCATATTCTGAGGTATTCCTAGGAACTTTAAAGCTGAGCTAAATTTTATTTTTTGCTCACTTGTATAGAGTTCTAGAGAAAAAAAATGCAGTACTTCAGAAGAATGGATACTCTGTAAAGATGACTCTGTGAAAGCTTTTATGCATATTTAATTAATTGTGGGCTTTATTTTTGCAATCAGTGTGTAGGGATAGAAAGGTGTCATTCATCTTTGATTCTAAAAGATTTTTTCAGTCTTAGTATGACTCATCTTTTCTTTGCAATGGGAAAAACAGCTCATGGTCCATAGTGCCAAGTGACAATGAATACATTAAAAAAAAAAAATGTGAAGGTGGCTGCAAGTATTAATGGTTTCCCTTTGTTTCTCTCTGGTGACTGAGGCTATTTATGGTCTGCTGCTTTTGCTTGCCCGTTTTCAGATACTGACAGCCTTCGTTGAACTGATGTGGAAAATGTTTCCATTAGGAACAGGAAACAAATACTCTATGCTAACATAATTTAATCTTTAATTATTTGCTCATATATTATTTTTCCAAAGCGTCCTAGCTTACAAGAACACAAATACGTGGCACTCATTTAACAATCAGCTTCTCGTCACATAGTTCTGTGAATGACCCTTTCCTGATTGTTCAAACTATGCTTTAGAGACAGAAGGGAGAATTTCTTACTTTTTCTGTCACTGGTTTGTCCTCCCACAAAAAATTAATTGATCTGTACAATATATTGGGAAGTAAAGGATATTTTTTCCCATTTTACAGATGTGAAACTATTCAGTTAAAAGGCTGAATACAATTACATGGAAGACATTAAAATTGTGGCTGAACAATTTAACGAATGTAGGGCTTGGCTTCCTTTGTATTGTACTAAATGCTTCAGGGAAGCCCAAAGCCCAGCTCCTGTATCTTCAGGTGGAGCTGTGCAGGTGAAATATCAAACCAGAAATGCAGACAGGTTCACTTTCAAGAGAATTTCAGCCTGAATGCTGGTTTGTTACGATTGAAGCTACTGGTATTAAACAGAAATGAAAGCATTGCCACAAAAGGAAGACACACAAAATTCAGCAGCTTTATGTTGTTTGGTGGTAGCCCCCTGGCTAATAGCACAGGTGTGTTGGTGACTCAACAGATTTACAGCCCTCAGTTGCAGAATATGCTGATTCTTCCTCATTCAAATAAAACAAAGAGGTAGAGGGAGGGAAAAAGGATGCTGAAGGTAAGAAATAAAGGATCAAAGGGTACAAAATGAGGCTTTATTGGCATCACTATGTTCAGAACACCTTATCCAGCTGTGACACAGGGCTGAAGTGGTCAGAAGACCCTTGGTCTTGGTATGGATTGAGGCACAATCGGACTGTGGAGGTGTTGAGGGTAGAATGCTAATGTCAGACACTTTACCTAAATGCTTTCTGTGGTTTTTTGTCCCATCAGTCTTCTACTTTAAGCAATGTTCTGACTTGGAATTTTGTTATCAGATTTTTCAATAACCTCATACATGCTGTGTGCTAGCAAGGGCAGTGTGCTGTGTAAGAACATGGTAACAGAAACTTGAACTGTTCTATATTATAAGTGGGTTGCACTTTGTGATTATGATAAAGTGAGAAAGCATGTGTATACCATACTTTCAGTTCTTTATATAGTGACCAGGTTGGCTTATGCATTTACATAGCTTCATATTGTGAAGTTCCTCCTTACAGTGAGGAGGGACAAAGCTATTTTTATGTTCACTGAAACATAAATAGTCCTATACTTACCAAGGGCAGAAAGATTTGGATAGTGTGCTATAGGGACGTCATCTCGGGCTATCATCATGGGAAATTTGTGAGATGCTAAAAGTGCTTTATTTCAAGGTGACCTGGAAAATGTCTCCATTTGGTTTGGAACCATCACTTGTCTGTTTAATACTTTCAGTTTTTTATGTTTTTTAGTGTCCTGATAAACACAGGTCTTTTACAGCAAAACCTGATATTTGGTGGGTATTAATACATATGTATTTTTTGAGAGCACCACAATGGCATGATCAGTTGTGGTTTCACAAGCTGAAGGTAGTAAAAACAAAACAAACCCAAAAAACATCACAGTCCCAGGAGAGATAAGTGAGATTTGTCTATTTGAGACTGCTGGAAAGAGACTGCATGGTATCTGCTGTGCAGTCATAAATTTGTAATGTGTAGCCACTGTGGCTGCGGGGATAAATATTCAGTACCTGTTATTACCTGATAAAGTTATACATATGTATGGATCCATTTTATGTGATAATTAGAGAATCTAGTTTTAATATCTGCTTTTACCTGATAAACCAACTTTGCTATTTTAAATAAAGGAAAAGCAATAATTCACAAGCTACAGACATCACAAATATGTGGGGAAAAAGAGCTATCAAAAAGGAGGGAGAAAAGGACGATGTTTCAGATCCACATCCCCTGTAAACAGGAGGCTGTTTGAACAAGAACCACATGTGCTTTCCTTCTGTACAGTTTATTTACAGAGTAAATTTATAAACAATCAAGCTAAGTTTAATTTTAAATGAAATGAAAATATGGAAAAATCTAGCCGTACCAAATATGTCTATTTTGGGGATCAATTCTAAATATGAGCACTAACCAGGATAGCTGATTTTTGTAGCCCACCTCTGACAGAGAATTTGACCGATATATTTTGATAATCCATTGTCACAATGGTCAGATAACAGCTGTCAAAAAAAGAGAACTTGAGCATTGCTATTTTACATTCCATTCTTAGTCTTGGGTAGAATGTGCATGCTATATAGTATTTGGAGTCCTTACTTTTCCTCCCCAGCAGAGGTGGTGGGAGGAACTGATCTGAGCTTTAGATTGTTTCCTTGCCTGCTGATGAGTTGAGAAGTAGTTTTAGAAGGTACTGCCTTTTTCAGAGCTTTTAAACTCCCACTGCATTTTTTCAGCATAAAGTATTTTCTGTCGTTTCTAAAGACCACTTCCTTAAAAAGTTCCTCTTTGATGAGGAATACATCTTAGCAAGGTGGTACCATGAAACACAGAAGTATTTTTGTGAGAAAATGGAGAACGAGATACAAGCTAAAGTAATGTCTTCTGCACCTTGGAAAAGTATGGGAAGGCGCCCAATGATCCCAGAAGGTTTTGATGCCGTGTGAGTTTATGTTGTGTCTTACTCTTTTTAAGAAAGGTACCCATCTGCTTGTGATGTAGAAAGGCATTCTGGTGCTACTGGTATTCATGCAACACCTTCCTTTGAAACCTATTTTGCCTGCCACTGTTTCACCCTGGTGCTGCTGCCTTCTCACAAACCCTGTTAGTGAACAGTTGTTGGTACACAAATCTGGTATTTCATAAATTGCAAAGGCAAATTAGCCACTTTTTCATTCTTTGAACGAATAAGTGTGTTTATCGGTATAGATTAGCTATTCCTTTAAAGCTCCTTCATAATGCAAATGTGGAATAAGCATGGTAACTTGTTTGTTTGACTTTCTGAGTTTCATTCTGCAGCAAAGACATTTTTTACCACATCTGTTCCTCAGCTACATGGGTCCTTCTGTTACTTTCTCCCTACCCTTTTATGTAGGCAGCCTGAGGAAAAAAAGGTCAAAGCAGAAGTTTGCCACTTCTCCTCAGTAGCAAATGCCTCAAAGTCTATTGCTAGCTGAAATGTAATGATTCTTTCTTGAGGCAACTCAGGATTTCTTCATGTGGAGATGGTTATAATTAACTCCCTGATGATCCTGTCCCCCCTCCTTCTGTGTCACACCAGGTTGGTCTTATGTAAGATCCCTCAAGGCTCCTCCAGCAGCCTGTTGGATGGAGCTGGGCAGACTGAGCAAGCTGCAGCACCCTTCTGATGAGTGGTGTCAGCCAAAAAGGTGTTTCAATTGAAGTACAAGATATAATATGTTTTCATTTTTCGGGAATATTTAAAGTATAGTCCTGACAGATCTAGTACGCTTATTGGTGCTATACCTGATTTTTGTCAACCATTATAAAGAGATTACTAACAAAAGTCATGAAAAACACAAAAAATGACAGAAACAACAATCAACAGAAGCAGGTGGTTAATGTGAATTTGTGACTGGGTATTTTACTGGAATCAGATACAGGTCGTGTGTTTAAGGACAAAATATTCAGCCTATATCTACAAGCTTAGAGACTCTGTCCAAGAAAGTGTGTAGGTTTCATAGAGTGCCCATTTTGATACTTTAGTTCAGATGAGAGGTAAGATTTTGAAACCAATTCCTCAGTCTTGCCATTATCCTTTAGTTTGTTTTGTGAAGCATCTGGTCTGAGAGACCAAGCTGGATGCAGTGCAAAGTGTGAAAAAGTAGGCAGTGCAGGCATGCAGCTGCATGAATGTTCCCTATGTGACATGACAGAAAAATGGGTTGATGGGCTCCTTGATGTATAAACGCAGTCTGTAGGACAAGAGATCATTTTGCAAATAGGTATGGATTTATATATGGTTAGGTGACCAGGATATCACATACAGTTCTAGTATCTACAGTTTCAAAGGATTATAACTATGCAATCATAATTTATGTAGCTGATTCAAAAAGATATCTTAGAGCAAGAGACATAGCCATCTGGATCTGTGTGGTGGTGGTGGTTTTTGGTTGGTTGTTTTTTAAAGTTTGATTACTGTAAATAATAATCTTCAAGACGATTATTATGGACTAAGAAGATTTAAAACATACTTGACAAAAGGTATGATGTAAACCCATGGCTAGAAGATAGTTTGACAAATTTGCATCAGTGATATGCATCACTTGTTTTTTAACACTCAGGATTATTAATCTTTGTTACAAGCTTTGTAGGGAAAAGATGAATTTGACTTCTCTTGAAGCACAAATTGTAAATCCCACCACAGGGAGAACTGTGATACACAGCAGGTCAAACTAAATAATATCAGAGTCTTTCTGGTCCTAAAATCTATGAATCTGTGTTATCAAATTTATATATGCCATCCCCTTACACAACTGAAACCTCAATTTGAGCCACTTCATAACCACAGCTTACCCACCACCTATGCTATCAAGTTTCTAGCATGCTCTTATTTCTGGAATTAATATTTCTCTGTCCCACACACTCTCAAGGCATTTCTTCCAGCCAGTGCATTCATGAAGATAAAAGCGTTCTCCAAACAAAAGAACACAATGCTCTTTTGACAGGTGGTGCTGTGATGTAACCTTAATTAATCAAGCATACCGCTTGGGATTTTTTTCTGAAAAGTCAGGCAAAGGCACTCACTAGTTGTGGGGTGAGAGCTGATATTCTTTCCCACAACTGAATTTGTCATTTCATTTTGTCTAGGAATGTTCCCAGCACCTAATAACCTTATCAAATTTTAACCTTTGCTGCTAAAACCTGCCATAGGAATTTTTTAAATTTTTTTTTTGGGGGGAATGAGATTAGGTCCAGAAGCTGTACTGCTAATAATTGAGTTTTTTTTTTTTTTTTTTTTCCTTTTAGGAGCTTCAGTGCTCCATGTGTTAGCATGAGAGGGAGTTGACATTTGAAAGGAAGCAAAGTTATTATGTTGGGTGTGTAGGGGTTTCATAACAGCATTTAGAGAAAGATGCATTTCTCCTGTCACCATAAAAAAATATCTGTTTGAATCGTGCCCCTAAATGCTTAAGATTGAATGAGTCTTGGAGATTGGACCATTGGTGAAGGGAATGAGTCAAAGCACTTTCCATTCTTAGATTTAGTTTGGAATGATTTAGAGTAAGTGTTATTAATATAACTTAGCTGTAAATAAGGTTTTTAATATAGGGCCACAAATCTGTAGTTCTCTGTAGATTAGTAGACATTAGATGGAAAATAGGGGAGTACTAATAAACTCAAACAGACCACATTTTCACAACAATAAATAAGAAATAATTTCAATTGAAAAAATTAAACAATCTACAACATGAGTAATTTGAGAAAAGCAATTCAGATATGGCACAGGAAATCCATATTATGCATCAATATATAATATATGCAGTTGATGAACAATCAGTAATAATGAGAACAAATAATATTTTTTTTAATGCAATAGTTAAGATTATTTTGAAGACC
This sequence comes from Nycticryphes semicollaris, assembly GCA_013400055.1. Taxonomy (NCBI): domain Eukaryota; kingdom Metazoa; phylum Chordata; class Aves; order Charadriiformes; family Rostratulidae; genus Nycticryphes; species Nycticryphes semicollaris. The sequence continues at coordinate 243,261 of VXBJ01000359.1, forward strand.
AGTAATGAGTAGTTAACTTATTATCGCAGAAAATCTGTATTCAATCTGTATTTAAAGGAACTTTTGGAGACTGCAGATGGAAACCTCTGTGTGGACACACACTCAGCATGTGGGAACGGCATACTGGTGCTGAATCCTGATTTTACAATCTTGTATATTGATACAATGACCTTAATCTATATGACGTAATCAAATACATTACGATTTTATTTTCATCTGAATGATCTTAGACTTGCAAGAATGGGCTACTTTGTGAGCAATCTCATTTGTCTAATTCTTGCTGGTGACGAGGTTTCTGTCTCAAAGATATCTGATTTTTCCCTGTTGTGTAACTTCCTAGTCACCTATGTGAAACTAAGCTGGTTTAAGCTGCTTACGTAGCAGCCTGTATATGTTTGTATATGCTAAATTGCTATCTTATTCTGACTCTAAGTAGTTACCAAATATGAGTTTCAAAATTACCTATACTTAAATAAGTACACTTACTACCAACTAAGAGAATGATGATAGCTTTGTATCTCTCCTGCAAACTACAAATATTTGTATAATGGATGTAAAACCAACAGCAAATTAAGCCTTTCAGGTATATCAGTTAGAAGTCAATAACATTCACAGAGAGTTTTGACTCACTTTCCTCCATAGTGATATGTGAATTAACATGCGATATCTTTTCAAAAATCTTATCCAAAGTCTCAGTTTGGGGTTTTTTTGCCTGTGTTGATGGAAGCTTAAAAAATAAAATTCATTGCCAGAGCGCTTTATTAACATTTATGCTCAGTGACATGGTCTGTTATTTGTGTCCTGCAAATTAGTAACATCAAGGCCAGTTGCCTGGAGACAGCAGAAGCGTTTCTGTGTTTAGAAATCAAAGGTGCTCTGGGAATTATATGAAAAATATGTTTAATTAAGTAGGGACAAGTGGAGAATTAAATGCGTTTCATTTAAGGACACTTTAGAAGGTGCCTCACTTTATGTGTTTGTAGCTGCTACAGAAGCTATTCCATTAAGCTGAACCTGCCATCCAGTTCTGTTATTTTCTCAACTAAATTCAGCTCAAAAACAATACGACAAGTGGGAGTAACAAGTTGGCCAGGAGATTTAGGCGTATGTTAATTTTTATACCAGTCGACTCTGCCCAGATTTACTCCATGAGAAAATATGTTTCTCTCTTGATTCAGTTACTGTAACTTGGAGAGAAATGCCTTCAGTTGTATAATCTGTGTTGCTATTCACCCAACCCCCTGCCAAGTACCTTTATTATAGTCACTTTCCTCACTTCTCAAATGGGTTGTCAGGGAAAAAAATAATGTAAAGAAGTGATCTGTCTTGAAAAATAATAATTTCTTTACAAATACTCTTCTGCATTAATATATACTTTTAAGTCTATTCTATACATAGTGAGTGGCTTATTTCTGGTGAATGGTGCTCTGCCCCTATGAAGCTCTTCCTCCTAGGCTGGCCTGTGGCCAGCTGAAAGCAGGACCTCAGGAGCAGTAAAGCAAGAGATTTGTGCTCTTCTGAGAGACAGTGCCATCCGTCGCTGCTGCAGGCATGTGCTTCTCCTTCCATTGTGCCCTGTTAAAATTCCATATTCAAGTGACGTCACAGACAGCTGAGGTAGATTTTGGAAAGTTTCATTGCAGTACTTTGTTAATCAAAATTTTAAAAAGCGATAAAGCTCAAGGGTTATAAATTATATAGTTATGAAGTATATGCATATTAGCATAAAAAGTGTTATGATTGTTATGCTTTTTATGCTTACAGAAATGTGGAATAAGTATTGTTAACAGCTGAGTTTTTATTTTCTATTTAAAGTATGCTGAGCTGCCTAAAACTTTCCGGCTGCTCTGTCTGATGATTTTCAGCATGTAGCATTGAACAAATGCTGTCCTTATTTCCCAGTTCAGAACAAGAAAGCCTCCCTTCTCTTTAGAGCATCAAGAATATGGAATCTCTCTTCTTCAGTTTACAAGGACCTAATGACTACTAGAAGGAGAGCAGAGAAGTTCAAAACCCTTAACTCCTGTTTGACTTTCACTTCCAGCTTCAGAAGCAGCAAGCTCAGCAAAGAGTGGAAAGTGTGGAATGGCAGCTGAGTGATCAGTAGTGGTTTAACTGCTGGATCATTTCTGAAAGCTGATCTTTTTAAAGGTCTCAGTGATGATAATAAGAATGTGAATTTATAAAAAGGCTTGATGTTTGGACTGAAGCATCACATCAGTGTATGAGTACGCCCACAGCAATGAAAGCATAATGAATATATCCAAATTTTCTGAAGGAGTAAAGGACAAAAAGAACAAATACTTTGCAAATATACATCACGTGCTATCTGTTGGTATTATACACTTATATGGTGAAGAACTTGTCTCTGCATTCTCTGAGTTTTGAGATTTTATATTTAACTACAATTCACTTTACCCTTTGGTCTGGGTAATCCTAAAGTGGCTGAATGATTTATCTTTTACTTTAGGTCTTTACTCACTGAAGCTTGACACATTTAGTGTCCAGGAAGAATGACAATCTGCCACTCATTTTGAAAGAATTCAGAACTTCAGTAAACCTTCAAACACAATTCTTGTTGAGCTTCCAAACTGTGTGCCACAGAACAGATGAGCCTGTAAGCAGCTTCTGGAGATTGTGTTGTCCAGCCCTGTTGCTCAGAGCAGGGTTACATAGAGCAGGTTGCTCAGGACCATGTCTACGCTTTTTTAACATTTTCAAGGATGGAGACTCCACAACCTCGATAGGCAACCTGTTCCAGTGTTTAATCACCAACAAAGTTGTTTTGTCTTTCTTATGTTTAAATGGAATTGACCTCAGGGTATTTTCGGCCTACGTGATTTCCAGCTGGTCAGCTCCCAGCATGTACCAGTGCATAGGGTTATCCCTCAGGTGCAGGACTTTGTATTTGTATGCTGAACTGCATGACATGTTGTTCCTGTTAGCCCACTACTCCAGCCTGTCCAGGTCCCTCTGATTGGCATCACAACCACCTGGAGTATCCTGCCAATTTTGTATCATCTGGAAATGGAATGAGAAAACCAGTATTTGAGATTTGGAAAGGTCATGCATTTTACTAGCACAGTTTCTGAAACATATTACTGCAGCAAGAGCTGAAAATGTGGGGCTGATGAAGTCACCAGCTCTTTTACTATATATGACCTGTCTTAAAGCACTTGCAAGAATCACTGGCACGGTCTTTTCAAATTCTTAATTTTCTGGCAGTTTTTAAAACTCAAACTTTAAAATGGTGCGAAATCTGTGCACTTTCCAAAAAAACAAACAAACAAACAAAAAAAACCAAAAAAAACCCACCCACCATAACAAGAAATTCAAATACGTCCTTTTTGTCAAGTTTACGTGTGAACTGACCAAATTTAATTAACCCTATGACCTTCCCAGTAAATATCACCCCAAAATAATTGTAATCATTTATTTAAAAGATTTAGCTGAATTAATCACTTTTAATATTTAGTTATATTGTTAAATAGAAGGAAAAGTACAGACATTGAAGTATTAACAGAGGGGACTTAAACTGAGTTCTGAACTTAGCTGGGTTTCTAACTTCACAGGGTTTTTTTGTGGTTTGGCATAGGCCCTCTAACAGTCAGTTGGCAGAAAGAGCATGAATCATTCAGTCAGGCATCCCACAATAAGAAGAACCATATGGTGGACATCTCGTGTAGTAGAAACCCTACAATGCTCTTTTTATGTGCCCTCATTGGCTGCAAACCTCAAACTCAACTCATTCCAAAACAGGTAGGAAACATTGGATCTATTGTCAAAGGTAAAGATACCTTGGTTAGGTTGATGGATGTCTCTCCAACTCTGTACTTGTTAGATGCTATTCCATATGACCGTTATCTGACAAGGCTAGATACAAAGGTCTCTGCAGAAGCATTGTTGAAATCTTGGTAGACATGGTAGACTTTCCTACTAATCAGATCTTATGATCTGATTAGATCTTATGATCTGATTAGTAAGAAATGTTTTGGGTTTTTTCATTAGACCAACCAGCATAGCTGGAAAAAGAAACATCAAAAAGCTTCTGTGCACATGAGCTTTTCTTCCAGCATGAAAAAGAAGCGGACAACTTCAAAGCTATACACAGAGATAGATACAAATCACTAGATACCTGTCAATTAGCCTGACTAAGGGAACAGGTATAGTATTTACAGGATAGATGGAACATTACCAGGGGCACAAATGTATTAAGACATGGATCTTTTCATTGCAAGACAGATAATTTCACTTACAGACTGTGAAACATAAAGAGGTTAATGTGGAGAGATACCATGATTTGTCACAAAACTAGCACCTGTATTGGATCCCTGATATTTGGTGTCCAAGGGAGTTATAAATTGCATTGCAAAGAGTTACTTTTTGAAGATGTTTTTTATGTCTCCCTTAAGGTTGAGGACTGAGAGATCAAAGGTAAAGTGACTGTTTTGTGTGTTTCCCTTCTGAAAGTCATGTACTGGACTGCTGTAGCTTTGATTCCAGCTGGGGGTCTAGAAAGTAGATCAACTTAAGCCTAATTTCCCCAGAAGGCTCCATGCAATGGCATTCATGTGACATCTAGGAAGAGAGACGTGCAACAGAAACATCAAGGCAATGACATTAATTTCCAGTCTGCCTCCAGTTTTATATACAGAAGCCTTCTTGTTGGTGTCTCATCTCAGAACTGCAGTTTCATCTCTTTCCTCCACTGTTTTTAGACGGAAGGGCATAATAAAAAAAGCTGTATTTCACCAGATAGCACAACCTTGCTGTTTCTGAATGACAAATGTATCTCTACAGTGTTACTGTGAAACTTCAAAGGCACCGGTTTTCTACAAGGGATTTAGAAATGAGCATACTAGAGGACCTACCCGTGAGGGTGAATGTCCTCAACATTCTTTTATGGTTATTTAGCTGAAAACATAATATGATGGCTTGCCATTTTGGGTATCCCACTTTGAAAGCCTATATTTTCCTATGCACTGTACAGGATACCTAGGAACATGTATAGTTTTAGCCTGTAATCTCTCTCTGATGCAACTTTACGTTTATAAAATAATTGTAATACTTCCTTATCTCACAGGGGGCTGTGTGGCTGGATATACTAAATCACTGGGAGATTCTCAGAGCCAAAGGTCTGTAAACCATGCTGTGAGGAATAGAGAACAACTTGAAATTTTCAAACGTCAGAGAAGGAGGGGCATGAGATGTTAGTGTTATTATTGTTGTCTGACCTACAAAAAGCGAAAACATGTACTTGCCATATATAAAGAGTTCTTACTTTGGATTTTAGGAAGTAACAAAAAGAGTAAGAAAAAGAAGTAAAATTTGCATATGAGAGCACAATATAACTCCTCTGGAAGATGTGTGTTGTGCTGTGTATTCCAACCAGTCATGCATGAAATCAGGGAGGTCCTTTGCAAGCAGAACTGAAGCAGCACTTCCTTCTTTTCCTTCTTCAGAGAACTCATAGGTTCAGGGAGGTGAAAAATCTCATGCAGGCTCTAAAGGACAAATAGCTAAGGTTATGGGGCATTGCTTGACAGCAGTTTAAACAGAGTTATATTATCATATTGTAAAACACATGAAATACATTCTTTTCTCAATTTTGCCTCAAACTCATTCACAGTCCACTACTTGCTGGCAGGAGTAGATTGCAGAGAGAGCAAAGCAAACTTTTCCTGACAATACAAAAAAGGGAAAAGATGATGGAAAAGGATTTGGTCTGACACAGCAGAAGTAATTTTAGGGCAAGGTAATGAATCATCTGTAAATCACTGATGGCTGGAGCTCTTAACACAGGTATTTACACTTGGCAGGTTGCCTAAACACCACTAGATTTCATGCCACATAGGTGTGTTTGTGGACTGGACACAGGCACCTCCTGCAACTGTGCTCAGCTGCTCGCTTACCAGTCTGCTGAGACAGAGGTAGGGAAAAAACTTCACTCCCAGATTGGCCTAGGCTGGGGCGAGGAAAAAATCCTTCTTAGGAGTTAAAATTAAGATTTTTAGATGTCATTGTGTTAGGTCCTTGCATTGAGAACTCGTAAGAAAACTAGAAAAGCAATGACCTTCAGGTTTTTTTATTCATCATGATAGAACTTCTAAAATGAAATCTGTCTGATCCATGTTGCCAATATGGCAGAATGTAATCCATTTCACACTGTTCATTTTCTGCTGCTATATATAATCAGTTTTAGACACACACATGTTAAGGTATTCTTATTCCATTTTCTTACTTGTAATAAGGTGATGATTTTTTAACGCTAAAGACTGAACCTGCTGTGAGAACTGTTATCTCAAAGGAACCATCCTGGTGTAAAATGTTTCATCAACTCTCTTCCAGATTAACAGTACTCTGTTGGCCATTTGATATAATAACAAAGCATTAACATTTTGTCTGTCTTCTTTTACATCCTGTTTTTATTTCGGGGCTTACACAGGCTGCAGAAAAAATCCAAGTCTATGAGAAGCTAGCCACTCTCACAGCACAGAGAATAAACACTCTGGGATGCCTTCCCTGAATATAAAATATACTTCATTTACCATGAATCATAAAAATCCTAAATAAACTTGGCATCACAAAATGGTACATTACACACCACCCNGTAAAGAAATGAGACATCTTGAAGTTTTGTAGAGTCTATAAGACAATAGTAATCCAAACTTCGGACAAGCAAATGTACCATGTAATGGAAATGTTTGCCTAATTGTATAAATTTTGCATTCAGATGGAGATGTATATTTTCATTTATTAATTTTTCATTCATTTAGATTGTATCATATTGCTCTCATCCCATGGCATCCCGATCAAGTAAATGCTGGAATTCCAGCATAATCATAAATTTTAAAGGAGACAGAAAATTCCTGTATGTGAAGCTTTTATGTATACCTTTCTCTTCTCCCTTGATGTAATTTCACAGTCATTACTTAATAGAGAGTGAACCTGAAGAAAAAAATCCTTATTTTATGTTCTGTTCCATTAGGTGGTAAATAGCTCTGCATTAGCTCAGTATATAATGCAGATGCAAAAAGAGTATGAGACTCATTTTTGGAGAGGAGGAAAATAAGGCAACACTTTTTCAGGGAGCTCTCTGCAATGTCAGCTTCTCCAAGTCCATCTCCTTTTCCAGGCAGCTTCACTCTCCTTTCTTTCTGTTCTTCCACTTTGTTCAAGCTGCCTGCACTGCTCAGGCAGCAATAAACCTGTACGGCCACAGTGTCAGAGCAGCAGCTCTTCAAACCTTAGCTCCCCTTGTGCTCCAGGTCATGGCTGGCCTCGGGTCCTGCTGGGTTAGTAGGGCTGAGAGTTTGGATGGGGCAGCAGTGGTTTGGGATTCCATGCTATTCTACTGCCATTCACTGTGCCGATCGGAGTGTTGATAAGAAGGTAGTGATTAAATTAAATGACTGATATAATTTAATTTTGGTTCATTGTATTTGTTTACAGTTATCAACTTCTACAACAATATTTTTTCTTTCTAAACTTAGCTTCTGATTAGCTTCATCATTATTCGTTAGCTACATGATTAGCAGAGAGTTTCTTTCACAGTTGTCAAGGAAATGCTTATCAGATTTGGGTTTTGTTTTGCTGTTTCTTTGTGACATTCTCAAAGCCAAGATTTAGAGCGTGCATTCAGGAATTAAACCACAATTTATCTGTAATAGAATGGTGCTGCCTTTTTGTCATGACTTCAGTTTATGAGTTAGCTGACTAACTTCAAGATAGGACTTCACTAAATGAACATCTGTCTCAGTTATATCAAGTGAACTAAATACCTGAGATCATGCTTATATTTTCTATTTTCTTCATAGTTTTCTATGTCTCATTTTTCTTGTTTCTCCATGTTTAAAGAGAAGAGGTCTGCTTTCATTGGCCTTTCTGTATAACTGTATTCCCCAGATGTATGCCTCATTCAATGTTCCTTTTACTTTCCTTTCTTCATCCCTGTAATATCTATTTTATATCAAGGTGACCCTAATTGAGCTTGGTATTATAATATAGTGTTGTTGTAGGACCACCAGCCTTCACATTTATTATCCACTAGCAATTTTTCTCTGAGAATTCTGCTTGCCATCAGGGAAAGAATGATGGGACTATCTAAGATGTATACTCATTCACATACTGTTGCTGATCTCAAGGCATTTATTATTTTTTTTAATCCATGACTCTAGATTTTGCAGTTCATAACTCATCATCATTGAAGTGTAAGAAGTCAGGTGAAATTTAATTGCATGAAATTTCAAAGATGCAAATTGGTCAGGGAAGGATAGGCCATATTAAATCTATTAAGTTTTGAAAAGTGTCTGATACTGACATTAAAAAGGCTCCAGAGGCAACACCATTCAGTGCATGATGAAGTTCCTCAGAATCAATTTTGCACAGTCTCCTCATAAACTGACAAAAGCATCTATATATCTGTATTTGCAAGTGGGCCAGGGAAAGGCACTCAGTGTGGTAATGACATTAAGCCTCTAATTCCCATACCACTCTCTCAAGCAACATGTGAAACATTACGCTTATCTGCAGCTTTAATTTAAAGCCAGAAGTAAGTTTAAGCCACTCAATAAATGTGCTAGCAATGCTGTGTTTTCCCACTGGTAGCTAGTTGAGTAACTGTGAAAGCTTCTCACATCAGGCAAGCAGCAAACCTATGATTTTTCCAGTGCTGTGCTTGGTGGGTTTTTTTGTTAGAAAAGGCTGACTTGGAGGAATATATCAATCTCAGTGAAGCCTTAATCAAGCTGAGGTGGGACGATGTACCACACACCAGACTGACAGGGCACTTCTCCAGCAATGGGCTGTGCAGGACTCTCCTATTTGGTCCTAGCTACTTGGTCTAATTCAAGGGGAAGGGAATGGAATGGTGCTGTTGTTCTCTGAGATAAATTTGAACTCTTGCAGGAAGGAGGATTGCACAAGACCTCTGAAAGTACTTTCTCTTATCTCTAGATGATAATGTAGTAACCTTAGCAATAGTGACTGTGAGATGTAAGGAGTGGCATTGGGAAGTAATCATATGTCCAAATGGTTACTAAAGAATAAATAGCCAAACAAATTAGTCTTTGGCCTGAGACTACATAATAGCTTTAAAGTTTGATGTGTGGTATGTAATAAGTTAATAAATGGAAGTTGAAAATTTTGTGTGAATAGAAATTGCTGTCATCTGTGCAGTGCATGCTCATTTAGTAATGTATCATAATGTGTCTTTATGATGATTTTTTAAGAGAATAATTAAAAAATTGCAGACCTAGAGATATTCTGCTACTCCTTTTTTGGGTCTCCACTCATATAACCTGTCATATAGATTTCAATAAAACCTTTTTGTAATTAGGCACTGCAAGGATATGTTGCATTACCATAAGTTCAAACCCTTCATGCAAAATCAAATCCATCAAAGCGGTTCAGTACACAGCTCAATGCAAGCTCATGTTTTGCTGTAAATATGTGAGCTGTGATTAGTTTCATTGACGTTCAGGCAGCTCACATGCCTGAAGTGTGAGCAGAAACAGAGTTGATTGTTAAACAGTGAAATAATAAAGGTAAGGACAAAGGAAGGTAGTGTTGATTGATTCCAAATAACCTCTTAGTTCTCAAATATAAGAGTAATTTTTTTCACAGCCTCAAAGCTCATTTAGTGGGGAATTTTACTTTAGACATATTCTCTGAATTGTTTTCTGAGGGCTTAATATTCCCCTCCCTTTCTTCTTATGATGCTTTATATGCCTCACAGTCATTTTAATCCAGTTGAGAGCAATGATCACCCACTTTATGCCCAGACTTCTCTTAAAAAATGTCTCCACCCACTTTCCCTACCACTTCACTGGTATGAGTGCTCTTATGCAAAGTGAAGAGACAAACCCCTTTACTCCAACTTGCTTTCTTTTATTATTTTGGGTTATTTACTGCTCTTATCATTGTAAACTGGCAGGATAGACCACAATTCCTTCTCTACTTTTTTGTAGCACAAAGCTGTTTTGAAGTTTAGCTGATGAATAAATGAGAACAAAAATAGTTACACTTATGGCAGTGCCAATGTTTGCAGTAGCAAACTAAGTGCTGGTGTGAGGTGGTGGGTCATAACTCCTTTCACTGCCTTCAGTGAGATTGTGGTGACTGTGATGCTTTTCCCTTCCCAGGGTTTTTAGCTACATTTGGGGCTAAAAATATCTCTGTGGAGAAACTGAGATGACAATTATGAGGTATTTCTACTCTTTGGGGTTGTTTTTTTCCCTTTTCATTCAGTCTTACATCTCGTCTTTGATATGCTGCCAGCTTTGGTTAGAGATATCACAGTGTATAGTTTATAGAGATGACAAGCCTAGTTACCAGAATTCCTAGGCATACCAGTGATCACAAGATTCAATCCACTTCAGTTTATACTTCAGCCTGTGTCATAATGCCTTACAGTAATTAACCAACTTTTTCTAATGTTCAAGTATGGCAACTCAGAATAAGTTTTTCATATTAATCCAAGCGTTCTGCCAAAGAATCTTGAATCTTATTCCATTGCTGATTTCAATTAGGCAGTTTTCTCACAGTGATTACTTAAAATTAATAAAAGTCATAGAACAATTAATTATGAATTAATGATAAATTGTTAACCATGAATATATCACAGGAGAGCTGTGTCAGTTAGAGTAAAATGAAATTGGACAGGACCTACCCAACACATGTTATGTTAGTTTGCTCATGGGTAGTTGTAAGGGAAAGAGACACAGTTTTACTTCAGCAGGAATTCAGACATGAGGAAGCATTCCTTTAATGTGACAATCAGATGCTGAGGTGCTGCCATAGTCAGTCCTGGCCTTCATACTAGGATATCCAAATCTACGCAGGTCACTTGTTTACATTTATGTCAGTTCTGAGTTGGCAGCATCACTAATATTAAAGTGTTAACATAGCTGTACTAGCATTCCTTTTCTTTAAAGGCTTGGTGTCAAAACAGCTTCACTTTGTATCATTGCTTTCCATTATAACTCACAAATAGGGGAGCTCATAACAACCTAGGTGATGAAATAGCTTCTGGTCACCTCCTGGCAGCTCCCCAGAGTGCTAGCATCCCATCCTGTTGGTGTCTGGGGCCACCCCTGATGTGTGGGAGCTCTGTGGGTCCCTCTCTGTGTGCACGTCCCCTTCTGCTCCTCCAGAGCAAGAGCACTGGGCTGCCCCACTTGCCCCTCTGCCTGCAGGACTGCAGCAGCCTGGGCTCTATTAGCACATGGCTGTGCTGGGTATTGTGGGAACCCCTCCTTACTGCCTTGGCAGGACGCTTTTCCAAACCCACAGACATTGGTCTGTAGGGGCTTCAAGTGTTACTTTCTACCATGGCAATAGCCCATCTCTTTTTTGGCTTCTTTGATTTGAACTGTAATTAGTGTCAGAGAAGCACTGCATCATCTGGCTTAAGTCTTGATTTTTAAATGAAAAATTAGATCTTGCCTTCCTCTTTGTTTCTTCTTCTTGAACACACTCCACATGGGCAATATTAGCCTCTCCTCCTCCCCTGACACGCTGGTGACACAGCCAGCATCACAGAATACCTGCAACTCCTCTCTCACTCTCCTCTGCCACATGAGCCTGTTCCTCCTCCCTCTGTCAACTTCATGGCTGGTGCTTATGGGTCAATCCAGTTTACCTGCTCCTTCGCCCTTTGGGCTGCAGTTCCTCCGCCATCTCGTCCTCTCTTTTGCCACCTTCAGGACTGGCAAGACTCGGAGCCAGGTAGCAGAAAGAATTCCAGAGCTACACTGCATGTAACCAACATGCAAGGCTGCATCTCTCAGTACTCTCTGTACAGTCCCTCCAAGAACAGATAATAATGGAAATACCTACAAAACAAAGTATTTATTAAGGAAAAAGTCATTGTTGCTTGTGCCCTTCTCCTTTCTTCCATCTAGCTTAGTGCCTTGGCATCTGGGCAACTCTACACATATTATGTGTGTAGTAAAAACAGCAATACAACTTACTTATAATTCAAGTCATTTTGCAACCTTTTTTCTTTTTTCAATCCCCCCTGCATGTATTTCTGCAGAGCTAATTATGCTCCACTGTAGGATCAATGCTTTACTAATTTAAATATGTTGTAACAATATTGAAACCAATGAATTTGACTGCTTCAAAAGGCAAATTGCTCTATGCCAACAATTAGAAAAAAATTGCTTTGTTTTTCCTTTATGTAAATTCTTTGACATTAGCATTCACCTCTTTAAGCAGGCATTTGTTACAGGACAAGTAGCAGCATTACATAAAGGGGTGGAAAGCAGAAAAATAATCACATCTCTCAAAAGAGAGAAAATTATAGTAATCTCTGTGATAAACAGAGAATTCTTAGAAATAAAATACTGATGTTACATCTGCTTTTGAGAAACCTGAGCAGCACGTATCGTACGCAGCAAGTAGGGCATGTTCTCACACCACTTATTGGAATTACAGTAGCAATCCTTATGCCTGTAAAACGCACAGTATGCTGAATTTACTTTTAAAACTTACAATTTGCTTTTCTTCAAATGTTAGACACTGTGTGCTTCTGAAGTGGCATGCTGTCTTTCTATCAACAAACTATTTGGGGGGCAAATGCTTCTTACCTTATATGAGCTACCACGTTGATAGTCCCTAAAAATTGTTCATTTAAAGAAAGTAAGTTTGCCTCTCCTTGTCTTTTTAACTTCATAATCATGTAACTGTAAAAGAAAAGGAGAAAGAAGAGCAATATCTCTTCCATGAAAATGCTTGTGTGTATTTGCTAGAAAAACAGTGGGTATAACGGGCAATTAAGTAAAGGCTATAAAGTGACAGAGTAATATCTCCCTTTTTGGCTTTAAGTTTTAGCTTCTTGTCCTTTCTTTTCCTGCTTGCCTGCTTGGAATTATGAAGCAATCACCAATGCAAGACACAGACATCCTTTTTAAGGAACTGGAAGCATTTGCCAATTCAGCTTGAGTGCAGTAACCATTCTCATGCTGAGGCTGAGAGCTGTTTAGTGTATGTGCAGTAGTTGAGGCTTGTGGTTTTGTTCAGCTGACAGTAGGATTTTCAAAACGTATTTTACGATTAGGCTGGAGAGTGTCTGGGAACTGTCTTTACTTTCTTTTTTCTTTCTTTTTTTNCTCATACCAAATATTATCTTCATCTGTATCACTTAGGAGTCAGAATGTTTTACGTGCCCATTCAAGAGTATGATGTAGAATAGTTGGAGGATTTTGAATTTATGGAACAGTTGTGTTTTTAAGTAATATAACCAATTGCCTATTAAACCACAGTGTAAAGAACATGTGAGTAGGTGAAGTCCTTATGTTGATTACACTGATGCTGAAATTTATGCGAGAAAGTTGCCTGGGCAGCTTGCATGCCCAGACTGCCCCATGCAGACTGGGAGTTGCTGGTTTGCCCACACAGCAGCGAGGCATCCCCCAGCAGCTCTGTGTAAGGCCGGCTTTGTGGCTGGGAGCAGGGATGGTGCAATGTGGTGTGCACCAGCTGGGTGACACCAGTAAGTGGCTTTGCCCTAGGTGTGCCTCTGCCCTTGCAGGGCTGTGCAGGTGGCACAGCAGCTCCAGCACGAGCTCTTTGTCATGATACGAGACTGCATCTCCTTGGCTGGGATAAGCAAAGCTTAGTGGTAGACCTGACCTGTTGTGAGGTGCAAAACAACTTCACCCAAATCAGGGTGCCCAGCTGGTCATACTCAGTGAGTGGTATTTGACATTGTGTAGTATCAGTGAGTTGGGTAATAGTCTGTGCTACTTCTAAAATAACAGGTAACCATTTACTGTATACTGTGTACATCTGAAGATGCCCATTAATGAGTGGCCAAATTACCTTCCAGTTATGAGCAAGTAGGATTTCACAGCTTTGTTTGGGAGCACATACCCTCATTCCCCAGGGAGCACAGACCTTTCCCCTCCAGCTCTGCTTATGTTTTTTCCTCAAAGCTTAGCTGGGCTGCGGTTTGGAACTCTCCGTAGGCTGATATAAGATCGTTTTAGACTCTGCAGAGCTGGTGCTTAAATAACATTCAAATGAACTCTATTCAGCCTCTAAGCTACTGTTGTACCAGGTCTGCTTCACAAAGCAGTGCAGGCTTTCATGTCTTTCTCTGGAGGAAGAAATCTGAAGCTTCATTCACATGAAAAATCTCAGTATGATTTATTTACAGGTTAAGGACCCAAGCACATCCCTATAAATATGCTTTGGCTTTATTTTTCCTTTGTGAACTTTTTTTCTTGTTCTTGCATTTTTTTCTGTGCCTCCTAAGGCCTTCAGGTTATCATCACAGTGAATGCTGCTACATTTTATGTACCACGTTGGAAAAGACAAGTCTTTTTCTTCCAACCTGAAGATATAACACCTAAATCTAGTCTGTGTAGTCCTCATGTTTGACACCCTTTCTTCTGTTAATTTCTGTCAGGATTCTATTACTTTCCAAAGTAGACACATAATTACCATTGGTCTATCTGCTTCGATATGTATTTCAAGATACTGCAAGTAGTCTAAATTTAATAAAATAGCCCAATATTTCTTTTATTTTCATAACTTTCTTCAAAGACTAAGCCTCAACCTTTTTAATTTTTAAATTACAACTACTGATATGGTTTACTAGAAGTCTAGCTTTGACACGTTGTACTGCCTGCTATAAAATATTATTGATCATCACAAATAGATTATGCATTAAAGTCTTCATTAACTGCTAACTGTAACTAAAGTAAATTAATTATGTGAACTTCAGTCAGAGCTACAAGCCTGAATACCAGAACATCAATGAAATGGCTAGTTTACAGAAAAAAACTTGAGTCATGTAAAACTATGCAATTTCTTTGAAGATGGGTATCCATAAAGAGATTGCCCTTTGGCATTGATTTTATTGTTGCAATCAATATGAATATGTCTTTTAAAACCTTCCTCTGATATTTTAATATCTGACACTTTTAGCCTTGTGTTTAGGAATAAAATACAATTACGCTTTTCTCACTGGGCTGCCAGATGATCTGTTGGTGGAATGACCCTGAGGTCAAAGATATAACAGGCTACTTGCTGCTTTTTATGGTGTTTTTACTGGGACTATTTTTATTAGAATTATAGTGGATGCTGTTATGCCTCTACTGAGTCAGGGCCTTGGGA
Source organism: Nycticryphes semicollaris (assembly GCA_013400055.1). Classification (NCBI taxonomy): domain Eukaryota; kingdom Metazoa; phylum Chordata; class Aves; order Charadriiformes; family Rostratulidae; genus Nycticryphes; species Nycticryphes semicollaris. The sequence continues at coordinate 258,384 of VXBJ01000359.1, forward strand.
CGCTTACGCCACCTGTCATCCTTTCTTAACAGCTTTGATCTTGCAGGCACTGTTGGAAAAATTATTGTGCCATTTTTCAGTTTCAGCCTGCAGTGGTATAACACAGCTACTGACACTTTTTCACAATATGAGTTGATACAGACAAGCATTTTTGAAGAGAGCCCTAAGGCTAACAATAATATTTATATCTTCTGCCATTCATGAAAAAGCAGAGCCAATAAAGCAGGCAAAGGATCTGGTATGTGTTCCCTTTTGCTCATTAATGTTTCAGCTGATTCTGTGGGTGTTCTGTGGAAGAGTGGTTGCTTTCATTTTCTCATGAAAGCAAAATACTATATTTCTTATTCAAATCTATTGCCTGTGAGATTCTGCTTTAAGCTCTTTCTTGAAGGATGTTGTTCATCTCTTTTACACAGAGATGCATAACACAGAATTATATGTGTGTTGAACAATGCTGGATTGGCCTTGAAAAAACAGATGCACTGCAGGAATAGTATCTGACAAATGCAGATGGAGAAACAGAGAGCCTGGTTTAATAGGGAGTGCCTACAACCTTCCAGGATGTGTATCTCTTCGAAGGTGGAGGGGACTGGTTCTCAGCAAGACAAATCTCTCCTTTTCATGGGTGCATATAACTGCTATCACGCTCTATTTCTCACTCTGAAGGCTTCTCCAGTCAGTATCTGACTCCCTTGATGTGAAGAGTATCCAGCTCCCACTGTTCTTTTCCCCAGCTGTCTCACAACACACACTTCTGTCCTCTTCCAGTATCATTTAGCTGTGAGGTGCTGCTTGTCTGTCTTGTACCCCGGCAAATTTTAAGAGTGCATTTTCTCCCCGAGCTTATGCACAGTTGTTTAAGTCTCCCATCACCTTCCATTCCTTAATAGCCTACTCAGACTTAGAAAGATTATAAAAGAATTTATGGTCCTAAAATAGAATGCAGAACAGAAATAGAACGTGGGTTGCAATATCTCACATTGTACCTGTTGATACCTGTTTGGGTGGTTTAACAAAATGAACCATTTTCTACCTATTTTATTGCTTAACCACAGTCTGAATTTCCCCTTTATGATCTCATAATTGCAATGCAGCAGCAGAGTGTGGTGACTTACAGAAAGGGCTGATGCTTAGCTCTGGGGTCTGCTAGAAAAACACAAACTCTTGTGACCCTGTGATGAAATGATCCTTTCTACCACTGAAGAGGTGAGAGCAGTAGCCAGGGGTGTCACTGCAAGTGCTTGGGATCAGGTGCACAGAACTCAAGTGCATTTGGATTTGTGTTGGTTATAAAGCCCCGTATTGCCTGATGCAGGGGGTTTTTTTAAGGTTATTAATTCAGAAAGGACCAAAAAGCCCATTCTACTCACCCACTCACATTTGCTTATACAGGTATCACACATGCATTTAGACCCAAAGCAACCTGACACTGTCTTTAACAGATGTGACAAATGAAGTCAGATCAAAAATTATCCTTGGAAAAGAGAAAATATGCTATTATAGATAAAATGTGACTAATTAAGACTGATTTAGAGTATATTAATCCAAACTAGGAGAGAGGAATTGTAATCTGTGACTGGGATAGGATTTGTATGTAAAGTACATTGATAACAAATGCCATTGTTTGTATTATGTATACACAATACACCTATGGGATTTGTATGTATTGTTTGACGTAGTGTCACACACACACATATACATGATACATGGTACCTTACTGTTTTATTATGGATATTCACTTTCAAATAAAAAGGAACAAATCCACTAGAAAGAAATCCATAGAAGATTCTATAGAAGACACTCTGAAGTGGCAGTGAGTGTATCAAAAATGCTTCTACATTTTCATGTTTAAAATGCCAATGTGTGAGCCAAAGTTTGGATTAAGCTGATTTATATTATTTAGAAACTAGTCATGAAAGTCCAGGATAATTCCATTTAAGTGTGGGCATCTGGCTGTCATAGTTAAATTAGGAGCCTAAATTAGAAAGTCGTGTTCTAATGATGTTTCAGATCTTCAGTGGGCTGAATCACGTTTGAAAGTTACTTCCTTTGAAACTCATGGATAATGTAAGAAATAATAATAGATTTCATTTAAATGCTGAAAATGAGGTGATGTGAATTTAGAGCCAATCTACAGCAGTGGCATTCCAGATGTTTCTCTTTTTGCCTAAGTTTATGGTGATCAGTGAAACCGTGAAATCAGTGTTTTTCACCATCTTCATATTATTACATCCACATCTTCCTTCTACTGTTTCCCATAGTCTATATCATCCTAAACAATGTGAAACAATAAGGTGCCTCTGAAATGTCATGGGCCAGATAGAAAAATCTGGTAATCAGTCAAAGTTGAAATACACCGAGAATTCTCAGGAAGATGAGAATAATGCACTGGAAGATCAAGGTGACCTTACAACAGCATTAATAGAAATGGAGTTAAATGTTCTAGTACAAGGTCAGGTATTTAAGAACTACTAATAAGAAGTCTATTGTAAATTGAAAGTGAGTGATAAAGACAGAGACACAGTTAATCATAGAATAATTATGTGATACAGCTCTGAAAAAGACAAAAGCCTTCCTAGAACATGTAAGTTCAGAGACAGGGAAAGTATCTGTGGTGCTATTGTAAAAGGCCTTAGTGAAATAATAATGATGGACCTAAACCTAGTGTGCTTTCATGCATATAACACAGGAACTAGACAATTAAATAAAAACACAAAAAACCATCAAGAATAACCTCCTTCCTCATAATTCATAAGCGTGACAGGTTTCATGTTTGTTCCTATGAGAGGACATTAAATCACAGCCTGGTGACTTCAGAGCCTTCTTTCTTTACTGCAGCTGCCTCTCTCCCTTATTCTGTTTACAGCCTGAGCCCTTTACAGCTACAGACTACTTCTCCTAATCCAGTCCCATCTCTGATTTTATGTCATTTGCTATTTTAAATACTCTTGTACTTGAAAATAAGTACAGGTTGTAGATTTAAAAAAGTAAACATTTAAAGTGAAACAGCTTGACAAAACAAGTGTGTAGGATGATCAGGACAACAGGAGGCATTTCGAATAGTATGAGACTTAAAGACCTCTCATTAGCTTAGAAAATTTGAGTTCACAGGAGGGTAGGATTGCTTTCTCTACAAGTCCTGTCAATGCCTTCAGTAAGGTAAATATCTCGACACAGAAAGTTACTACGTGAGATAAAAGATAAAGCAAACTTTAAAAAAAAAAAGTAATAGGCCTAAGTGATCTTAGATGTAATTCTAAGAAAAATAAATTACAAATACCACAGAAGTCATATTCTTGAACAGCATTGAAACTGAAGCAGTGGAGAAGGAAGCTCCCAATACTAATTATCTTTGATTCATTTGCAAAAGGGATTTGTTATCTACATTTTTTGTGGTAACAAGAGGCTGGGCTTGATGACCCCTGAGGAACTTTTTAGTTCTCAGCTTTTTAGTTTTTCTGATAATGAAATCTGTGAAAAGCAAGGTCCCTTTTCCAACTTTCCCAGACATCACCTTCACCTTTTCCAAATTTTGGTTTCCGCAAGTCTTAAAACCGACGCAGACTTTCTTCTGAGGTTTTAAAGAACCACTTAGTTCTATTACCATAGAAGCCTGGTCACATTGTTTAAATTGGGCTTTATGCACTATTTGTATATCAATCCCAGGGCAAATTAATCCCAAACACTTAGAACATTATGTGGTCTTTTATGTTCAGAAACTGGTAACTATTTTACCAGCAGTAATTAAACTCACAATCCAGTGCAGTATTGAACTTATGCAAAGATAGCTATCAAATCAATAACAGAACTGCAGAAAGAGTCCTTCTCTAATTCTACAAGTTAAGAATTCTGTTTTCACTGAATTAAAGGTTACAGCATAGGCATATTCTTAACATGTTGTAAAGTATTTTATGCTATTGTACGTAGTGAGGTTCTGTGAAAAATGCATTAGTATAGCATTGCTTCAAAATATTGGAGAAATACTCATTATAAAAGAATGGGAGGTTTCCACAGGCTTAATTTGCAGTCAGTTCACTCTTGATATTTTTGTCTTAGTTTTAGAGCTATATATGATCCCTAGAATAAGCTATCTAGCAAAAAACTTAGGAAATTAAAATAGAGACTTTTTAAAGTCTGATAGTAATGGAAGAGTGATGTCACATCTGTTGTCTCTGCATCGTTGGTTGAGCCATGTTAATTTGTCCTAGGCTAACATTTCTGGAATTAAAAACTTGCTTAATTCTCATTTCACATCCCAGAAATATTGGTGGTAAAACGAGGTCATCTAGATAAGTATAAAAAATGGTACAAGCGAGAATCCAATTTATTCAACAGTGGTGAATAGCCTTGAGAAATATCTGGTATCTGCTTTCATTGTGAAACCTTCGAACAGCTAAGTGTTAAATAATTTGTATGAGAAGTATGTTAACCTGAGTGGTACTGAAACTCTGGAGATTTGTGAATGATAAATAAAACATTTTTGTCTGGTTTAGCAGCATGTGTCCGTACTACTTACTGTCATGCTGAGCAGCTGAAAATGAGATAGTGGAGACATGATGTCACACTGGTATAAATTTGGATTTTTTAATAAAGACAGATTTGAAATCAAAGGCAAGACTTGTGGGAGTAGATATTTTTTCTAGTGTGCAAGTAAGTATTCTGCTAGTTTTATGGCTTTATTTGAAATTAACATAACATAAGCAAGAGTGAAGATTTACATTATAGACATAATAAAAATGAGTGAGCCACGTGGACATCTGTTACCTGTAGCCACCCATCTGGATAGTTCCAAGTAATCAGATTTCCAATGGGTTAACTGGAAGGTAGGCACCATTTTTGATATCATGAGCAAAACAGGAAATATTTCTTCCAAATGTCAATGCAAATACAACCTTGCTTTTGATTGTGCTTCATGTTGTGTCATGTACTGCATGAAACAGTGCAAGCCAGCCAAATGTTAACAAAAAAAATGTGAAAGAGGTGAATTCTTTGTATTAGGAGGTTAAACAAGACTGCTCTCTCGCATGATTAAACCATGTCATCTCTGCCTTGCCCTTCCCACCCCATTCCATGAGGGATGTTATAAAAAAGTTTCTGGCAGATAGGTTTTGATCAGCTGAAATGTGATTTCTTTCAATCAAGACAATTGGAAACAGTCAGATACATATATCATTAATTTGTTATGTCCCATATATATTTTAGAGTTTGGTAGCTAAAAGGATTGCACAGCCTAACAGTATGCACAAACCCCTCCCAAATTTCCACCCATTGGTATTGGTATCTATTTCTCTTACGGTTCCAAAAGTTGCCTGGTACTTTTGTAGAACAAAAGAACTTGATTATTTTCAATCACTTGAAACCTCTTAGTTCAGGTACAGGAAGCAATGTAGCCACTAAGTACAGTGCAAGCTGCAAAATTCATCTGGGAAGCAGAGTAATTTAGTTTTTACTGTGCTCCATGCTGGAGCTCCGTGGCTGGAAGCTGCTCCTTCTAAGTTTGGACTGCTTTGACAAGAGATCTTTATATTCTCTATTTCACTCAGCATAAGGTCATGACTGCTGTTTTGACACAGTCTTGCTTTAAGAAGTTTGTCATCTAATTTTAGACATGATAAAGAATAAGAACAAGTAATGATCATTGTGTATATATATTGAACGAGTGCAAAATGAAATAGTAAGGAAGACTGCCATTCTGTTATGAGCTGCATACATCTTGATGGTTCTCTTTGAGAAAATTGGAGAATATAATAGCAATTTGCTCTGAAAGCTGCAACTGTTAGAAAGTAGCAGATTATTTATTGCTAGAAAGTGATACTAGAATAAAATGCATATAGCAGCCTTTTCCCCCAGTAAAATATTTGTTCAAGGGTCTGAAGCTGTGGGTTCTGTCAAACAAGGCATCCAACCTGGATGCCTTGTAGGTACCTATAATGTTTGCAATAAAGGTTGAGTATCAAGTCATATTTCAAGTAGCATTTAAATTCTCATGCACCTGTACACTAAACCATCTTGCCTTGTTTTCTTTTGTGTGTGTGCTGTCTTGCCAAGAAAATCGTAGTTCAGTTTTTGCCTGCCTTCCCAAAATGCTGTTGGGCTAAGGCATATTATCTTATATATCATCCATGAAAAGTTCAAGATTAATTAGTCTTCCATCCATTTTAAAGGCATCATCTATATCCCGAAGGCAGAGTATGGTGTTTGGCAGCCTCTTCAATCACTTCAAATTCTTCTCTGTGTACTGTATAAATAATCAGTGGCAAAATTACACTGTTCTGTGAATAGCTACAGATACAAATGACATATTCTGTATGATTCCACAGTCTTTAGTCTATACAGATTACCCCATTTGAACATTATAGGAAGGATAATCAATATTTTTCACGTCTTATAATCTTGCAGCAAAACTGACATATTATTTATTAAAATTCATCCTGTGATTTTAGGGCTTCATGAATTTTTTATTTTGCCTGGTTCACAAAATGATAGTTGTTGATATGGGATGTGGAAGGTTTGTTTGCACTGCAGGAAGTAAATGTTATTAAGTGTATTTAGAAAAAATGGGAGAGCAAATTATAAGCAGTTGCAGTGATGCTATTTGGACGCATTACCTATATGAAGATTATTAGCTACTGTGGTAAGCAGATTTAATAACTACTTGTTTACTTCCTTAAGTCCCCCCTAATTAGTTCTATTTCTTATGAATTAAAATATCTGCCCAATATCCACAAGTACAAAAATATACTGGCTATCATAATGATTGTGCACGCAATCTGAAAGTACACTGAATACTTCAGTTTTGTGTATGGCTTGTTTGTGAGGTTGAGATTTTGCCTCCCTCAAGAACCACTAGTGAACAGGGAGCTGGGCGAGCGTAATGTAGATGCGCTCTTTTCCTGTGTAATGCACTGTGAACTGGCATCTTATTATCTCACTGAACACTAGGGTAAGTCCTATTAGTGGGCTTGGCTCTTTCCGTTAAAGATTGGTAACCAGTGCCTGAGGGTAAAATCCTCAGTAAAAGCCTTAGAGATTAGAAAAACCTAGAGCAAAATGCTATGTTTACTCTTCTCCATCCTTGTAATGCCAAAAGGAAGAAAAGTGTGGATATGCATGCATGTATTTTAAGAGCAGTGATTCTCAAAGAAGCCTTTTCCAAAAAGGTGTGTTTTACAACCTGATCTGACGCCATAAGGTTTGGATTCAGCCTGTTCTGTGTCTTAGTCATAGGCTGTGTGGGCAGGGTTTTCTGCTAGGACATGCTATGGCCCCAGTGTCTGTGAGTCAGCTGGTTGTCTCTGCCTGAGAGTACTGCAGCTGATAGAATCTCAGCTGTCACTTATAAATAAATAAACAGGATTCCTGCATTGCAAAAACAGTATTCATAATATGAGCTGTTGTACTGCTTTCTCAATAAACTGCCTTCACAGAAAATCTTTGTCAGCTGAACAATAGAGTAACGAAGGTATGAGATTTTTTACTTTATGCTTCAATACTGCTTTTACTTCAAAGCTATTTAAGCAACTTAAAGTATTAACCATGCAAAATGTGATTTTTTCCAAGTGACTTGCAGGTAAGTCAAAATACCTTGGCCTAGCAAGAAGATGGAACACGTACAGGACTTAGTGCATATTTTCTATTTCTAACGTCTATGAACTACTTCTATTGGAATCACTAGACAGAACAGAAATTACTGCTTTGTTATCCCCCTTCCATTTTTCTGGATAAAGCATACACAGTCTCTTCTCCAAGGTCATCATAACAACATCCAAACCCCAATATACTTCTCTCATTCTCTTAGAGAATTTATTTAACTTAATATGCACTGTATTTGGGCCTTTCTTTTGTGGTACTATGATTCAATTCATATTATTTTTTCTAAAGTTAGATCAGAAGGCAGTATCTGAATATTTTTTACATGTAAATGATATTTTTGAGCCACCGCAGACACACCTGCTTTTTTTTAGTATCCATTTTAAAGATGTGATTGTGCAATATCATGGAGCTTTATATAATGACTTTGATATATTCAAAGCAATACTTTTCATTGTTGGAAATGTTCTAAAGCTGGTTTAAAGTTATGGATGAGAGAAAGGGTTGAGGCCCTTTTGAGAGTGTACCAAGAGACAAAGAAAATACTGATATTAAGAAGTCCTAGGCATACAAGCATACACGTAACTTTCATCGTGGAGTGTATCATCTTTAAAATCTCTGGTGAGGGGAAAACTCATGAAACTTACCAACATCCAGTTTGGAGATTGCAGCTTATGACCCGGTTGGTCCATGCATTTCAACTGTGTCTCTTATGCTAGCAGGAAGCTGAGATAACACATATCCCTGAATAGAAGTACTCACCCTAAAGTCTGTAGGTNTTAGGACTCCCAGTAGGAACTCCAATAGGCAGGAGAACGTATAATCATTATGTTGACCTTCTTTCCCCCCACTCCCCAGTTGCAAACAATGTTAAGTTAGGAAACAGGCCCTACAGTTTTCTGAAGAGTTCCATAAGGAGAGTTGGTGTTTTGTTTCTTTCCTTGCTTGTCTTTTGTTTGGGTTTGTCTGTTTGTCTGTTTTTGGTTTTTTTGGTTGGTTTTTTTTTTGTTTGTTTGTTTTTTGTTTTTTTTTAAGGATTGCTTGGTCCTTTTAATGAAAAGCTGGAAGAAAAGTTGTTTTATGTGCATTGGCTGGCTTCCTAGCCCTGCCAAAGTACTGCAGCAACAGGCAGCTTCTCTGCTTTCCTCTGCAGACAAAACATTTGTCCCAACATATGTATAGCATTTAGGAGTTCCTAAATAGGTGCTGTATAACAACTGGCTCTTTTATTATTTAATAGATTCAGTGAGTTATAATTCTGAAAATTCTGAAATTCTCAGATCTCTGTCTTTTCAGTACTTGAACCATGGCAAGCTAGGGAGCTGGTCCATACCTACTTCATATTGAGCGTCCAGTGTTTGCTATAACCATTGCTGTCATGTTTATTATTCTGACCACATTTTCCTGATTATTTCTTCTGTAAATATGAGAATGTCAAAGAGTGAATATATTGGGGAGAGAGCTACAGAAGAAGGTAATCTCACCATGCAGTGCACACCTGTGATTTCAGGGGAATGTGAAATTCAGACACTGTGGATTTTGGACATTTTCCACAAAACTGTCAGAAGAAAGCTGTGGCTTCAATTGAGTGTGACTAGGTGAAGCAAAAATTCAAACCAAGTCTCCTCTGTGAATTGTCTTTTGATTGAGATGTAGCTCAGGGAGAGCAAAATGGTCCCATGAGAATGAATTTTTATTGAAAAAGCAAGTGGAAAAAACTGATTTGAAGCTAGGAAGTGTTTTCTGGACAAGTTGTGATGCAGAATTTTGATAAAAGGAATGGGGTAGTGATAACAAAATATTTGAATATTTTTTTCTTTAGAAATAAAAATACTCATCACTCATACAAAAAAGATAATCTTAATTTCTTGCCCTTGCTGTGGAAACAAATTCTGTTTAATCTGCACACAGAATGCATGGAAATTCTCATGAATCAGATGTTGCCTAGAGTTTTGGAATTTCTTTCTGTGAGATATTTCAGATTAACAACTGTCACCTTGTGTTGAATTAAAGAGCTGTTTACAAGTCACGTGCTTAGCTATGTTAGCTTTTCTCAGCACCTTATTGGATTTAGAATTGGCAGGATATCCCTCCATTTCTACCTTTCTGCTATTCTTATCCTATATTGGATAGTAAAATGTGAGAAAGCATAGCAGAGAATAAAAGAAAAGAAAGAAATACAAGGAAAGTTTATTACCTATCTTGGGAAAATTCCCCTAAGATGCAATCTCTTTTGATGTAGAGACAGAATAAAATACTGTATGCCCAGAACCGTATAATGCATTCAAGCCTGTTCAAGCCACTCTGCCTCCTCACAGTCCAGGAAAGTGCCTCAGAAAAGGGTGACCTTTTGGGGTGAATGACAATGTACTCTGAAGTTCCTTTCATTCAAGGAAAATGTATGAGATGTCTCAGGCAATGAAGAAATGTCCCTGTGAGCCCTATAGTGTAGATCTTGTTTTATTAATCCAAGTTCCTTTTCTGATTCGAGTTATCTGCCGAAACCTCAATGCACGAAAGTTTGCATCAGCCTTTTGGAAACACTACTGGTGAAGCTCTCTGTACCTGATCACCAGCTTGCTTTAGCAGCAGCTTTCCACATGGATTGCTGCTCTTGGTCACCTTTTCAAGCACTGTTTTTCTTGTGATGTACCTGCTTGAAATTAGGATCTGTGCTGGCCGTGGTCACTGTTAGTTGCTGGTCTCCTGCAGAGAAGAGGACAGGCAAGTGCCTGCAACTTCTGGATTCATTTGTTTACTCCAACCAGAGAAGCCCTGGACCTTAGCAATAACAGGCAGTAAATTCCCTGGCTTTTAAAATATTTCCTTCTAGAAATTAATAAAATAATTGGGGATTGTGACAAAACATAGCAAAGTGCCCTGGTTGTGCTGAATTTATATTTTCAGGTGAGAAAATTCTGAGACCCGGTCATTTCACTCAGCGTTACCCTGAATCAGAGATGATTCGGAGAGAACCTGTGTGCAATGAATGATGTCTGCAGTGACGTTCTTCCAACCGAAATATTATCAGCAATTTTGTAAATGAATTTATGATAATTTTTATAAGCAATCTGACCCTTCAAACTCTTATTTGAATATGGATATATCTTATCTGTGTAAATATTTGTTGACTTGCTGGCTTGCTTTGTTTGTAATGAGCATATTGTAAGTGTATAACTGTCTGCCCTGAAGTCTGCAATAGATAAAATGTAGACAGAGCATAGGTAATGAGAACTGTTTGTCACAGCCTTATAGTCTTCAGGGACCAAATATAAATCAAGGTCTAACTCCTCCCAGAGGTCTAGTAATTTTTAAAGTATAGGTTTATTTTCCATTTGTATTCTGATAATGAGTCATATTTATTATGGTCTTCCTAATGGCAGGTCTTCACTCTAGTATTAAAGGAGATATAATTCACAGGTGACTAGAATTGAAAATAAAAAGACCCTGCAGATTATTATTCCTACATCATTACTCAAGCTATTCTTCATGAAAAAAAACGTGCATTTAGATGAGACAATTAAAAAGAATGCAAATTAAGAAAAGGAAATTGAAAATTCGCTGTACACGAAGAGTATTTGCATGGGGGTTACTGACTTAAAGGTGATTAAAATGTTTTCAGAAATTAAACTATAGCAGAAAAATTACTTGGTTATTCATACAGTTAATTACCTGGCTATACAGTAAGTGCCTGTATTTTTATACTGCATCACTTAAAGGCAGGCTGATACAGAAGTGGTGTGTCATAGTTTTGGATTAAATCCAGTTTTAATCATGGTTATATTGAACAGTAGACTCCAGTTAAAACTGTATCAAGCACTTTAATTTGGGAAGTATACTTTTGAAGAAGTGAATAGCTACATTGCAAATAACCAATCAATTGATTGTCGAGGCCATTACCAAGGCCTCAGACAGAAGCATTAGGGCTTGCTACACAAAGCTAGTTATCCTTCCATGTTGGTTTTATCAGAGCATAAGCCTTGAAGCATGAGATTCAGTACTGCTCTACAAGGTTTAGCATTAATTTTTATAATAACGTTCTGTGACAATTACTGTGAAGCCATTAAGTTACTGGGAAGCCATTAGGTTACAATACTTGGAAGGTCAGGTTCTGCTTCCAGTTGTACTCTGCTCCATTTGCTTATGTACACTCTGGGGTAGGATCAGGTTCAAATCTCAGACAAAAACCTGCTAACTTAATAAAGTTTGTTAAAACTGTATTATTTACCATGTTTACGGTTGTCTGCAGGCTGTCACTTTAGCTTCTGCATACAGCAGTCCCATTTCTTCAGTCCACAGGGCTGAGATATTGAGATGTTTCGCCCTAAACCAGTTTTAGTAGACAACTGGGTTAAATAAAATGGGCCTTTAATGCTTTTACTTTACAAAAATGAAGTATATTTGTTTACATAATACATTCCAAAACCTTCCTAGGACTGTCTACCTTAATCTGTAATCTTCTTTGTGTATTGCCACTTTATTTTTTTCTAGTAGAGGAGCTGATTGCTCTGGTATGAAAATTTTTTAATGCAAAATCCTGTTAAAACAGAAGGTTCAATACTGGAAGGGCAGCATTTCTAGTGTCTCAGCAAACTTCTATTGACTTTCTATAAGGACTGCTGAGTAAGTTCCTTTCTCTCCATGTCAGCCGACTAAAGTGTTCTAAATAAAAATTATGATTTTCAGATTAAAAAATTATATTTTTCCGGGGGTTATGCATGTTTAGGTACCTAATATCTCTGGTGGGTTGTTGTTATTTTATGACATTTTAAAAATATGCTTGAAAGATCTCAAATTTCTTCTGTGATGCAAATATTTATCTTAATTATGACTAAGGTTTACATACAATCAAAAAAATTAGTAGCCAGTAAATCTATTTAATTCTAGGCATTTAGAGAACACTTTCTAATTCACAACGAGCAAAATAAAGCAGATGACATTGCCACCAATCTTCAGTATACATAAGTGGGATATATTTAGATGCACAATATCTGTATCTTAATTATATTTAGTAAAATAGATTTATAAGATTAAATATGTAAATAGATTCAATAAATACACTTTTTATTAGTGTTCATCGCTTTTGTTTGTTTTTGGAGACAGAGTTAAGTTGCTGTTGTTATAGGTGCCACAAACACAGGATGTTCTAAATCTCAAATAGACCAAACACATAAGCATAATTCCCAGAAGCATAAAAAGTAGTCAGTTGTAACATACAATCCCGGTTGATACCCGCGTTAGAGGTTTATGAGGATTCGATATAATTACACCTTGGAAATATTTGTTCGCATTGGCAATATAGTCTTAACCCACATGCTGATACCCATTTCTTGCTCACTGACAATATTTGTTCATTTGGATCTCTCAAATTTACAGGACATGACACCCTGTGAATCAAGCTTTATCTGGTGCTGCTCTCAGCAAAAATCAGGCCTGACCATGAGTGTTGTGTTATGCCAAAACCTGAGCAGGAGCTGAGTGAACAACCATGAGACTTGTGGAAATATGTCAATTTACATGAATTTACATTCATAGAATCATGAATAGAAACACAAGGTTGGAAAAGACCTACAAGATCATCTAGTCCAACCATCCTCCTATCACCAATACTACTAGCTATGAAATCGTACCTCGTAGCACCTCATCCAGTCACTTCTTGAATGGTGACTCCACCATCTCCCTGGGCAGACCATTCCAGTGCCTGACCACTCTGAGAGAAAAAAAATTTCCTGACTTCTAAATCTCCCCTGGAGCAACTTGTGGCCATTCCCTTGAGTCCTATCATTAGTTATCTGGGAGAATGGTGAGACCCCATCTGGAATATTGTATCCAGTTCTGTTCTGGGCCCCTCAGTTCAAGGACAGGGAACTGCTTAAGATAGTCCAGGGCAGGGCTACAAAGATGATTAAAGGAGTGGAACATCTCCCATATGAGGAAAGTCTGAGGAAGCTGGGTCTCTTTAGCTTGAAGAAGAGGAGACTAAGGGGTGAGTGTCAGGAGGATGGAGACAGGCTCTTCTCAGTGATGGCCAACAATAGGACAATGGGCAATGGGTGCAAGCTGGAACGTAGGAAGTTCCACTTAAATATGAGAAAAAACTTCTTCACAGTGAGGCTGAGGGAACACTGAAACGGGCTGTCCAGAGAGGTTGTCGAGTCTCCTTCTCTGGAGATATTCAAAACCTGCCTGGACACGTTCCTGAGTGATCTGATCTAGGTGTTCCTGCTCCGGCAGGGGGATTGGACTAGATGGCCTTTCAAGGTCCCTTCCAATCCCTGATATTCTGTGAGAAGAGGCTGACCCTCTCCTCTTCACAAACTCCCTTCAGGAAGTTGTAGAGTGTGATGAGGTCTGTCCCGAGCCTCCTCTTCTCCAGACTAAACAATCCCAGCTCCCTCAGCCATTCCTCACAAGACTTGTGTTCCAGACCCCTCACCAGTTCTGTTGCGCTTCTCTGGACATGTTCCAGGGCCTCGATGTCTTTCTTGTAGTGAGGGGCCCAAAACTCAACACAGTACTCAAGGTGCGGCCTCACCAGAGCTGAGTACAGGGGGATTCTTCTGTCCTCATTCCTAAATTCTATTGTTTATTCTTGCAGTTTTTTTTTTTTTTTCTCTTGCTCTTGCAGCCCCTCACTACAAGAAGGACATTGAAGGGCTGTAGCGTGTCCAGAGGAGAGCTACCAAGCTGCTGAGGGGTCTAGAGAGCAAGTCCTATGAGGAGAGGCTGAGGAAACTGGGCATGTTTAGTTTGAAGAAGAGGAGGCTGAGGGGAGACCTTATTGCCTTCTGCAACTACCTGAAAGGAGGTTGGTAGAGAGGTGGGTTTTGGCCTCTTCTCCCAAGTGAATAATGACAGGACCAGAGGAAACGGTCTGAAGTTACAGCAGGCGAGGTTTAGATTAGATGTTAGGAAGAATTACTTTACTGACTGGGTGGTCAGGCACTGGAACAGCCTGCCCAAGGAGGCTGTAATGTCACCATCCCTGGAGGTATTTAAGAATTGTTTAAATGTGGCACTTCAAGGCATACTCTAGTGCCTGAGATTGTTGGGTGTGGTGGTTGTTGTTGTGGTGGGGATTTTTGAGTGTGGGTGGAGCTTTTTTTTGTTTGTTTTTGCTTGTTTGGTTGGTTGGTTTTGTTGTTTTGGGGTGTTTTTTGTTTGTTTTGTTTTGTTTGCTTATGGCTGGACTCGATGATTTCAAAGGTCCCTTCCATCCACTTTTTAGCTGAATTTTTCCCTGATAATTTCCTTTCCCTTTAGTTCCAATGTCTATAAGATTTTGCTATTTTTTACTAAATTTCAGAGTGACATTTATAAGTTTATGCCAAATAGAATGTAACACAAATGAGAAAAGGAATCCCAGAAGTGATTTTTGCCTATGTTAAACCAAGAGTCACCTGCACCCAGAAAAAGAGTGCTTCACAATCCAGGACTTGTCTATGTTACTTATGATAATTAAGGAGGTTTTGTGTATTGATTTTTATGCTAGTAGTTTGTGATTTAATTCTGCTAGAGAAGAGTGTTTCTACCATGTTATTGTCATGCTCTTAGTGAAGGTGCAGTATCTACTGGAAACATTTCACAGGAGGACACAGCAAAAGAAATTATAACTAAATTACTAGGGTTAGAGATAAGCTTCTGCTTTTCAGTTTTAGTCTTGTATATCTAAATCACAGTCTCTCCTAATTAAATGTCTCAACCTTGTTTTACTGTTTACTGTAAGGTTTACTGTTACTGAGAAGCAACTGTTCCTGCTTTAAGCCTGTAAATCTCTTACAGTGACAGAACAGAGTGCCACCCTATAGGAGTATTTCAAGTGGAAGGTACCCAGATGTCACTACTGAGCATCAGAAGACTGAGACAAAACTTCAGTGTCTCTTCAGCTCCTTTTTTAATCCTGTCAGCTACATGTTTTATTTAACAGAGGTAGCTCAGGGGAAGTAGTACAGCATGGCCTGCATCTTTATGGGTAACCTGCCTTTCCTCTACAGCAAGCTGCTTTTACTTCCTCTGCCAGGAGGGAGGTGTTATTATCTTGCCTGATCATTGCTGGAGGGAGTTTTATACTGAAAAAGCCAAATTGTGCAAGGAACCCAAATTGTGTGATGGAATTGTTAACAATTGAAAAGTATAGATCGTTGTATGCCACAACACTCTAGTTTATTAATTTTATCAATATGGTCATTTTTAAAGCCACATTTTGCCGCTGTCTTTGGAGGCACAAATGACGGATATTATTCCTTGCATCAGTGGTAGCAGTTCTACACTGCCTGCAGAAATTCAGCAAGAGTTAAGAGCTGTCACAGAGTACTGGGACAAGTGGTTATCTGTCCGCCCGCCCATCCATCCATCCATCCATCCATCCATCCATCCATCCATCCACACACCAGCTTTTGCAGGCAAGTGCTCCTGCTTGGGCTATGGATCAGACTGCTGTTGACAGGTAAGTATTTTGCTAAAATCTATAGATTCCTAGGGTCAGTTTGCCCCTGTATGAGGAGCTGAAATATATCACCTGCAACTCTGTGTACTTGAAATTTCACTTGATGTTGTGCCCTACAGATGGGGAAATCTTGTCTTCTCACTAATAAAGATTTCTAAATGACAACCTAAAGTGAATATGAGAAGCAGAATTCACTATCTGGCCTGTCTTTGTGGGTTATAGTTTTACTAAATCGAGAGGGCATGAACGAATCAGTTTATCTGTCAGGAAGCTACTGACTACCCAACAGTTCAGTCCCGTGAGATACTGTTCTCCCCATCAATATTTCACATGAATACTGGGGAAAGTACAAAATCCTTTCCAAAAGGAATGTGTTTTGATTGCTTTCCTTCCCTGGCTCCTACCCCTCTGAAAGTGGCATCTCCTTATGTACACCTCATTGACCTTAATAAGAATGAACAAAATTTAGAAGACAGTTTAAATAGAATGTGAATTTGAATCCTGTTTTAATGAAGTATGATGTTGGGAAAAAAATCTGACTGTGGATGTTCTTGTATAGAACACGGTGGGCAGAAATGGGAACAGGTCAAGTGAGGCAGGCAGTCTCTGGTCTTCTAGCGCAGGTACATTCTCCATAAAGCGTTTCTTAAAGTTCTTCCTTGTTCTGTCTAGTCAAGACTTTTAAGCAACAGAAATCAAAGACAGCTTTTGAAAAACTATTTGACAACTTGATTTTTAAAAGTGTCAGGAAGATATTTCTAATATCGTTTCTAAATTTCTTTTATTTTAATAGCATTTGGTTGCAGTCTCTGCACTGCACTAGATTTTTTTTTCCTCACTGTCTTATACATTCCCTTGATACGCAACTGCCTCTACATACTTCCAGGTTCTTTCCTACTTATCATCAACTATTGGCAGAGATGGACAGCCAAGGTTTCTATTTGCCATAGCAGGGATTCAGTATTCTGTCTTCTTTAACCTCATTTGGAAAAGATAATTTTTAAAGGTGACTGAGCAGGTCAAGTTCCTTTTTTCTTCCATTTTTGCTTCATGACTAAAGGTGAAATTCAGTTGCCCTAAAAATTGGCATCTGGTGACAGTTTAGGCATATTAAAGCATTCTGCCTGCCCTCCAGCCACCACTGCAGAACAGTGTGGGTCTTCTCTGCCCTATTCACCAACTCCATGTCTGTGATTGTCTCCCAGCAATGTATCAGAGAAGATTGGGCAACTGAATCATAATCAAAATGTCTACACTGGACATGGAAAAGTGAATTTAAACCATCAAGCAACATGACTGAAAACTGACTCCTATTGAGTATGCTTCACTCAAAAGTATCCATTTAGAACAATAGCTGATAATAACTAGGGAAAAGTCTACAAGTATGCTAATATAGAGATGTAAAATTCACTAGAGAAAATGAAAAAGCGTTAAAATATAGGAGTTCAGGTTGACTAGTGGCTACACTAACACACACACAATCCTACAGGCCAAATTTAAGTCTCCTTTCAAGAGCATAATAGCCCTTGTAGAGATTTTTGTTATCCATCTGTGAATCAAGCCACTTCATAATTACTATTAATAACAATTGCTAGCATTCATTTAGGTAAGTTCAGGTAGAGACAGAGTATTTGGAGCAGTGTCATGACTATTGATAGTAGTATCAAAACCAAAATAAAAATATATGTGAAAAAGTTCTGTAATCTTGTAGGAAATTTTGTAAGACAACTGGGAGTGAGGAAAACAGTATTTTGTAGCTCAACATGAAATTAAAAGCACGAGTTTTTCAAGTACAAGTATTCATGCTAAATTGCATCATTGCATCAGTTTTACGTCCTGCAATAATTCTTTTGTTGTTCTACAAATCATACCGAAAGATTAATTTGATATAAGATAGTGCTGACGTGGCAAAAATAAGAAAGAAAGACCCTGCACTAGTCAATATAGTAGGATGAACACTTTTTCCATTTTTGCTGTGAATTTGACAACTGTGTCTTTGTAATGGCCAAACTAATAAGGTCAAAGGAAAACATCTGTAAAAAGAAAACTGTTGGTCTAGCAATGTTACATGGTGCTGACACAAACTATGAGGTAGCTCTTTAGCTTGCTTAGAGCATGTGGACAACAAACAGGAGGAGTTGGAAGCTATCCTGCTACAGGAAACCTACAACGTAGTAACAATTATGGAAACTTGGTGAGACGAATCCTATAACTGGAGCGTGGTCATCGATGGCTACAAGATGTTCAGAAGGAACAGAAGAGGAAGAAGGGGTGGAAGTGTTGCCCTCTATGTAAAGAAGTGGCTAGAGTGTGAAGAGTTGTTGTTAAAGAATAGCCACGAGCAGGTCGAAAGCTTATGGCTAGGAATTAGGGATCAGGACAACAAAGAGAGCCTTGTTGCAGGAGTCTACTACAGGCCACTTGACCAGGTGGAACCTATCGATGATGCCTTCTTACTCTAGCTTGAGGAAGCATCGTGATCGCAGGTTCTTATCCTGCTGGGGGATTTTAACCACCCTGACATCTGTTGGAAAAGCAACACGGCTGGCTGCAAGCACTCCAGAAAGCTCCTAGAGTGCCTAGATGACAACTTCTTGAGACAAGAAATTAACAGTCCTAATCAAGGAGATGCATTGTTGGACCAGTTGGTCACAAATGCAAGCAAAATCTTCAGGAATGTCAAAGTTGAAGGCAGCCTGGGCTGCAGTGATTGTGCCCTAGTCCAGTTCACTGTCCTAAGGAGATGGAAACCCACAAGAAGCACAGTTAGGACTCTAAATTTTAAGAAAGCAAACTTCTACCTCTTTAAGGAATTAATAAATAGGACCCCATGGGAAACGGCCCTCAGGGACAAGGGAGCAGCACAAAGCTGGCAGATCTTTAAGGATGCTCTCTGTAGAGTGCAAAAGATCTCAATCCCCACAGGTAGGAAATAGGNCAAGGAGATGCATTGTTGGACCAGTTGGTCACAAATGCAAGCAAAATCTTCAGGAATGTCAAAGTTGAAGGCAGCCTGGGCTGCAGTGATTGTGCCCTAGTCCAGTTCACTGTCCTAAGGAGATGGAAACCCACAAGAAGCACAGTTAGGACTCTAAATTTTAAGAAAGCAAACTTCTACCTCTTTAAGGAATTAATAAATAGGACCCCATGGGAAACGGCCCTCAGGGACAAGGGAGCAGCACAAAGCTGGCAGATCTTTAAGGATGCTCTCTGTAGAGTGCAAAAGATCTCAATCCCCACAGGTAGGAAATAGGGCAAGGAGGGCAAGAGATCACCGTGGTTGAGCCGTGACCTGCTGGTCAAACTAACGAGCAAGATGAGGCTACACAGGAAATGGAAGAAGGGACAGGCATCCTGGGAAGAGTATAGGGATGTTGCCCAGCTGTGTAGGAATGAGGTCAGGAAGGCCAAGGCACAGCTAGAACTGAACTTGGCAGGGGATTTAAAGAAAAACAAGAAAGTTTTCTACAGGTATATTAACCAGAAAAGGAAGGCTAAAGAAAACATACTCCCCTGATGAGCAACAGTGGGGAACTTGTATCAATGGATGAGGAGAAGGCAGAAGTTCTCAAGAACTTTTTTTGCCTCAGTCTTCACTTGCAACCCCATTCCGCCTAGCTCTTATGTTGATGGCTCACAAGTTGGAGACCAAGGTGACAAAGTCCCTCCTACTGTAAATGAAGACAAGGTACCTGATCAGCTGAGGAACCTGAAGATATACAAGTCCATGGGACCTGATGAAATAATATACCCCAGAGTCCTGAAGGAACTGGCTGATGTAGTTGTCAAGCCACTTTCCATGATATTTGAAAAATCGTGGCAGTCAGGTGAAGTCCCTGTGGACTGGAAGAGAGGAAACATCACACACTTTTTTAGAAAGGGTACAAAGGAGGACCCTGGGAACTACTGACCTGTTAGCCTCACCTCCGTGCCTGGGAATATCATGGAACAGATCCTTCTAGATGCCATGCTTGGGCACATGAAGGACAGGGAGATGATTCAGGACAGCCAGCATGGCTTTGCTAAGCGCAAGTCCTGACTGACTAACCTAGTGGCCTTCGATGATGGAGTGACTATGTTACTAGATAAGGGATGACCTATGGATGTGATCTATCTGGACTTCTGCAAGGCCTTTGACACAGTCCCCCACAACATCCTGCTTGCCAAATCAGAGAGATATGGATTTGATGGGTGGATGGTCGCATTCAGAGGGTGGTACTCAATGGCTTGAAGTCCAGATGGAGAGCAATGACAAGTGGTGTCCCTCAGGGGTCTGTGCTGGGTCTGGTACTGGTTAAGACTTTTATCAATGATATAGACAGAGGGATTGAGTCCACCATCAGCAAGTTTG